>JAXCGZ010017189.1:17500-82500 GCA_037179515.1 Halocaridina rubra | reverse complement strand
TTTGCATTTAACTGAAGACTTATGAATATAAAACTTTATAATTATTAACATAGACCAACCCTTTTAATATTGTATACTTGCTGTATCGCTGTATCCGTGTGAAATACTTATCAAAAGTATTTTATTTTTGCGCCTGTAGATTTAGTACATTTTGTAACATTTTAACGAAGATGGATCGTTTTGAAGTATTGTGTAATTAATAGAATCTTTAACAAATGACAACATTTTCATATTTTGACTTGATAATCTTATGATTTTTTTAAGTTCATCATATATATATATATATATATATATATATATATATATATATATATATATATATATATATATATATTACTTTTCCTTTTTTTTCTATTTTGTGTTTAATATCTCATTTAATTGTCTTCCAAAGCTAGTGTTCTTTTGCGAGTTATATGCTTGAATAAATAAATAAATTTACAAAGCTACTAGCATTGCAGTATTGGTATATTTATGGTTTGCTTACTACAGTATTATCATTTGAAACGTGTATTCTAATGACTCGTGACGGTACCACTGCATCAAGACTAATATATAGTGATGAGAATTACGTTCAAGACCAAGAACTTTACTAAAAACAACCCGAATATAAATACTTTTAATTATTGCACTCTAATTGGCGTAATATAAGTTTATCATTGTAGGTTGTCAATTCAGTTACAGATATTTTGGTTTTATCTCAGTAAAACAGCATTGTAAAGTACTCATAATTTGTACACCATGACACCATAGCCTATCATGTAAAGTTTTTGGTTCTGTTTTTTAAAGAGCAAAATTTGAAGAACGCTTTTGCAAATAATTCGATATTGTATGTGGTTTGTAATCTGTAGACTTGTCTCTAAAAATGTACACCTTGAAAAAAAATCAAAAATCTTGACATTTTCGTGTTCAAATACATTTCCTGTTTGTCTCCATGCATCCTACCAAGAGTCTCTCTCTCTCTCTCTCTCTCTCTCTCTCTCTCTCTCTCTCTCTCTCTCTCTCTCTCTCTCTCTCTCTTGAGGTGTAGCCAGTCTCAAAAAGTGTCCCTGGCAAAAAAATAAAAAAATAAAAAATAAAAATGACGAAACTAATAGTTCCAGCGATATCAATATGTTGGTGATCCAATTTACAGGCTTAATGGAAGGGGTAGGGGGTGAGCACCAGCTTACAGAATTCAGAAAAATTATTCTGCCCCTTTTTGTCATTGTTGCACAGAATATCCCAGGTGTGAAGAGGGAGTCACTTGGATTATACTTTCCTATAGCCTACATAAATCTTTTTTCAATGCTCAATGGAGTTTGTAATCTCTTTTACTTATATCTATAAATTTTGATGAAGTAGAAAATTAAGATTCTTATATCGATAATAGTGCTAAGCATAGTGTTAACGCCTATGTTTTCTTTACTACAGTAGTAAAGATTAAAGTAAATATAAAAACACAAAAAATAGAAACGTCAAATTCATAACATCATTATTTTTTTTTCTTATTGGCTTTCCTCATCATCAGTTGCCACAGTGGATCAATCAACTGATGATGGGGGAAGCCAATAAGAAAAAAAAAAATAATGATGTTATGAATTTGACGTTTCTTTTTTTTATGTTTTTTTATATTTACTTTAATCTTTACTACTGTCGTAAAGAAAATATAGGCGTTAACACTATGCTTAGCACTATTATCGATATAAGAATCTTAATTTTTTACTTCATCAAAATTTATAGATATAAGTAAAAGAGATTACAAACTACATTGAACACAGAAAAAAAGGTTTATGTAGGCTATAGGAAAGTAAAATCTAAGTGACTCCCTCCTCCAGACTCTGGAACTCTCATCTGCCTTCTGTCTTTCCTAATTCTTATGACCTATCATCCTTCAAAAAGCGGATCTATCGTCATCTCAGGGCCTAGTCCTCCATATCTCTGGGGTCTCTGTACTTTGACTGTTTTTGCTGTCTGTCGTTTTCCTTTGTGTGATATTACCTCATCTCTGCCTTGTCCTTAGCCTTTTACTTTTACTTCGTCTTTGTGTTTTGTGCCCGGGCCTTTATTAATGAGGGCAGTTTTTGCCTGTCCCAGTGTCACACATAAAAAAAAAAACCACATGACTGATTTTCTTGAATTATGCCTGATCTGGTGAACATTCTAAGTGCATGGCAGCACATTCAAGTCAGACCATACAAAAAGACGCTTCAGCCACATTTGAAGTGATATGGTGAATCATGATTCCCCTCTTCCCCAATAGTATCGTCAATGCTCAGTCATGATTTCCCTCTTCCACAACAGAATCTTCAACACTAGTGCTACTGGTTTAGCGCTCACGACCTTGGTGACCACTGCCTTATAAAGATAAACGAATTGTAAGAGTTTGCATTGCTTTTAAAATTGCCGTGAAAAGAGGAATGCCTATATCCAGTTCCACTGAAACATGACTGAAGGCCACTGCACAAATAGGGAAAGCTCACCAAGGTCGTGAGCGCTAAACCAGTAGCACTAGTGTTGAAGATTCTGTTGTGGAATAGGGAAATCATGACTGAGCATTGACGATACTATTGGGGAAGAGGGGAATCATGATGTACCATATCACTTCAAAGTGATATGGTAACGTCTTTTTGTATGGTCTGACTTGAATGTGCTACCATGCACTTTTTTTTTTTTCTTTTAAGAGTGTGACACCGGAACAGGCAGAAACTGCCCTCATCAACAAAGGCCCGGGCACGAGAAAATATCAAGACGAAGGAAAAGAAAAAGGTTAAGGGCAAGGCAGAGATGAGGTAATGTCACACAAAGGAAAACAACAGACAAAAAACAGTCAAAGTAAAGAGAACCCAGAGATATGGAGGACTAGGCTCTGATATGACGATAGATCTGCTTTTTGAAGGATGAAAGGTCATAAGAATTAGGAAAGACAGAAGGAGGAAGAGAGTTCCAGAGTCTGGAGGTAGATGGGAAGAAGCAGTCGTTGCACCGACCAATCCGCGAGCTACAAATCTCCACACAGTACCTGTGAGATGAAGTCGCTTGGCGAGTGTTACGCGGCCTCGGCAGTGGAGGAGGGATGCAACTCGCCAACTCATCAGAGCAGCGATGGAAGTAGTAGCGATAGAAAAGCGAAAGGGAAGATACCTTATTGCGAAGAGAGAGGGAATCCAGGTTAGAAGTAAGAGAACGATCATTAATGAGTCTGACTGCCTTAGATTCAACCCTATCAAGAAGATAAGTAAAGGAAGAAGCACCCCAGATGTGTGAGCAGTATTCTAAGCAGGGGCGGATAAGACCTTTGTAAATTTTAAGTAACTGCAATGAGGAAAAGTAATAACGAAAACGAAACAAAACCCCCAATTTTTTGGATGAAGATTTAGAAATTTGGATTATGTGATTCCTCCAAGACAAGTTAGAGGCTATATGGATTCCTAATATATTGATAGAGTTAAGAGGGTAAATTTCATTAGTTTCGAAGACAATAGGGTTATCAGGAGGAGAAGATAAAGAGATAGCCAGAAACTGTGTCTTGGAGGCAATGAATTTAACTAAATTTTGAGTGCCCCATTCTGATACTCTCTGCAAATCGGAGTTAAGAGTAGAAGAAAGAAAGACTTAGAATGTTCACCAGATCAGGCATCATTCCAGAAAATCAGTCATAACTGATTTTTTGTGAATGTGACACCGGGACAGGCAAAAACTGCCTTCATCAATAAATGCCCGGGCACAAGAAAACAACAAGACGAAGGAAAAGAAAAAGGTTAAGGACAAGGCAGATATGAGGTAATATCACACAAAGGAAAGCGACAGACAGAAAAAAACAGTCAAAATACAGAGAACCCAGAGATATGGAGGACTAGGCCCTGAGATGACGATAGATCCGCTTTTTGGAGGATGATAGGTTATAAGAATTGGAAAAGACAGAAGACGGAAGAGAGTTCCAGAGTCTGGAGGTAGATGGGAAGAATCATTCTCTGCACCGACCAATCTGCGAGCTACAGATATCCACACAGTACCTCTGAGATGAGGCCGCTTGGCGAGTGTTACGCGGTCTTGGCAGTGGGAGAGGTATGCAACTAGCCAATATAATATAATACTGTATTATTAATAGATAGTTTTCAATAAAACCCAGCTAGAAGCACACAGTGTATATATATATATATATATATATATATATATATATATATATATATATATATATATATATATATATATATATATATATATAGTTGAGCATCAGAGAGAAAGTTTGAGTTATGAAGACAGCTTGTTTCAGATATCAACTTGAAGACTTGCATTGAGAGATTCCACTCCCATGGAGGTAAAAGTGTCTTGGCAGGATACTATCTTCTATATATATATATATATATATATATATATATATATATATATATATATATATATATATATATATATATATATATATATATATATAACTCCGGTCTGGATCAAAGGAACAAAAAAGGAAAAACCAAATTAATAATAGACAAAATAAAAAGTATAGGTTCTTAAATCTATGTTACCATTCTTTTCCTATGCATACATCAGCACCGAATATTCGTTACTCATCTTTTATTATCCCAGCATTTCTGACAAGGCACAAAACTCCCCATTTCTCTTTCTTTTTATGTATTCTTGATACCCAGGCCCAATTAGGGCAGATTTGTTTCTATTTTATTTGCCCATCCTGGTGTCACAATCATTACAACAACATCAACAACAGAATCAAATACTTTATATTGAAAACCAAAGCTATTTACAGGAACTTTCTCGATTGTCATATATCTTTGCGAAGCAAATGATGACAATAACTAATAGTACTAATACGAATAAAAAGTTTATTATACTAATTTTAAATTCTTACATCTTTTTTTTTTCCTAGAGAATAGGTTTTTTTTTTCAGTGGCGCCTTTCTCAGTTTAGAAGTAAAAAGTATATTTTTTTCGTATGGGGATTGAAAAGTGTTTTGATTGAATACGACATTGAAAACCGTTGATAACCTACCTTAACTTAACTTATCCCACCCTAACCACATTAAAAATTAGCAGCTTACGACAATTTCCAAGCTTACATTAATTCAAAAACATAAAAAAAAAAAAAACGAAAAATGTCGTTTATTACTCACGTATAAATAACCTTTGTATTGCTTTAAGATACATGTTTTAATAATAATAGTTCAGTTGTTAACCCAACAGTTTTAAAAACAAAATTGTTACGAAGGAAGTATAAAAGTTTAAATGGTTCTATTTATTTTCCAGTGTACAGTAATCTAAATCTCCTTTCCACCCTCCTTAGGTTCTCTACAGTATTTGTAAGACCCCTGATGAGGTGAAAGAGAACAAACTTAAAAAGGTCACATTTAAGAATTAAAAGCATGCTTTACTGAGCCTCCAATCTCCAGTTAACTTCTTGGAAGTTAGTCTTGAGAGTTTTATAATGTTAGTTTAGCTTTAAAAAAAAAAGGTCAGCGTATTTTCTGAACTCTTTGACATGTGGTCTCTTCCTCCACTGACTTATGAGCCAGTAAAACGGACTACTAACCTAAGCTGTATGAAGCAGTTTTGAGAGGGACTTGATCGGGATAGCTATGCCACCTCCGGAGAGAGAGAGACTTTTTAGGCTGCATGAAGACTCAGAAGAATACTCTCTTCCTCCCTTAAAGCACTTTTTATAAATATTTAAGTTACAAAATGTGATCATTTTTGTACACATCCATTCAAACAAACTTTTAAAACGCTGAAAAGGTTTCTAAGTTAGAGACTTGAATTATATTCATCGCCATCTAAGTGACAAAATACTGTCTAGTCAGCTTTGATTGTGCACATAAATGATATATTCGTATATTATACTATTCCTTCAAAGAACTTTTAGTATGTCGTTCCTTCAGAGGACTTTTAGTATGTCAGTTGTTGTTCTTTCAGGAGGATTATTGTGGTTTTATGCCATACACCCCGTCAGTAGCAGCAGTTCGAGCCAGGATCTAGAGAGGGGAAGGGGTTACATCATTCTCTTTCCTCTTTCCTCTCCTTCTCCCTGTCTCCTATGTAAAATTACATTTCAAATTTCGAAGCCCTTATATTTCATAAAATTGCATCTGGTTAACATATTCCTTTTCTTTAATTATATATATAGTTACGTGTTTAGACAAAAAGTCTTATCATGGAAAGTCATGCTTATATAAATATTTTTCCTGTAGAAGAAAAGTAAATTATAAAGAATCATGAATATGAACACATAAAACTGCATTTATGCATTAAGAGAGCAGTTATTGGACAAATATATATAATCTTTATTCTTAGATGTCATATATTGCTACTTTCGTAACACAGTTTTCCGATAATGAATCAGATTTGAAATTATGTAAAGTTTTTATGACCTTATGGCATTAGGTTTCGTGCTACAAGTTTTGTACTTGCATAGGGGCAGGCTCATTGGCACTGTACAAGTTTTTTTTTTTATCATTTCTAAATTATGCAGATATAAATTACAGCTGCAGTAATCACTCACAATTGCAATAAGTTGCTTAATTACTGACTATGTTGTAACTAACCGTGATCTCTTATTTAGGTCTAGATAAGGCTAATAATTTCTTGCGCTCACTGATTAAGTTTAGTCTCTATGTGGTAAGAAAATTGGATCTTGTTTTTCTTTTCTGTTAGTATGAGTTAAGTCTAATATCCCTTCAGAATTGTTTTCCATATATATGTTATGTTTGTTCTGATATTATCTTTCATTTACTGAATTCTTATCGATGTATTAATATGCGTAATCCAAAATTAAACCACTGCTGCCGACCAGGCATGTAGATTACCGCTTGTTCTGTCTCATTGGCACAAATTGATCAGAAAAATGTACCCTAATGTTGCCCAAAATAGTAGATCCTCGGGCGTATTTTATTGAATCACAGATACCTTTCACCAGTAGTTTATATTGTATGGAATGTAGATTCTCTATGTATCTCCTTTCTCTTGAGTAATTGTATTGGTAGTAGAAAATATCCCCTCCCTATTATATGTATATGGCGGCCCTGGATACACCATCATCCTGGGAATGGATTCGACATAAGCTGGCTCTCTGGGTTCCACACAACCTTGTGAGTTGTGGATACGGCTATGTTAAGCTACTTTTGTCTAGCTTTTGCCCTTATTTCACTTTCCTGCATAACTGTGCAGAGGCATCTGTTGTTTATGCCCACCATGCCCTTCCATAGCCAATACACTGCTTTCAAAAAAATGAAGAAAAAAAAAATATCTCCCATAGACAAGAATTTGCTATGCAGTAACCAGAAAATGCATGAGCCTTTCCTCTATCTTTTAAAAGTGTAAAAATTAGTTTTTAGTGTGAGTTCTCTCCATACCTCTCGCAGCTTACAAAGATCGAAAGACCTATATCTTACCTCTCTTTCGAAATAATCATAGCATCTACTGTAACTTATACGAAAGGCCTCAACATTCACAACAGCTTTTTCTCTGTTGCATTTACAATGCATGTGTTTTAATGCTATTTTTAGATTTTAGCTCTGATGAACTCTCGGAATTCTCCTTATCTCATGCTTTGCTATAACTTTTACGTTTTTAGTGAACTAGTTTATGCATATTATTAACATTCATCCTTGAGCAGTTTCAGGATTAACTGAGCTGTATTTTAAGCATAGTTCAACAAATGTGGGTCTCCTTTTAACCCTCATATAATTGTTAATTGCTCTGCTGAATAAACTTTATTTTATAAGAAGAAGAAAAAAGCTTGGTATTCACAAACAATCTAAAAAATGTAAGATAAGTGAAAAACATGATGAAGGAATTCACGTGCAGTATTTGTATACATCTGTAGAACATATTGAGAGTATATTTAACATTATCATTCACTCAAATGTTTTTGACAGCATTTTTTATAGTTAGCATTTGCTGCATTCCGTGCTCAAATGCTGGCACTTTCTGTTTGGGAATTGAGTTCCTGTAATAGTTATTATAGCTTTCCCATTTATATTAGTTTTTTTTTTTTTTTTCAGGAAACCCAAAACATGTCCCCAGCCTCGTTGACCGCCACAAGGCCACCAGCCCCACCACGAGGAGCTTCACCACAGCCTAACCCTGTAGCTGATTTCTACGAGCCTCGTCCAATGTCTAACCCCTTGGACTTCGAGCGAGCAGCAGACGATATCATTGCTAACTTCCGTGCCAGGCATGGTGCTGGCCTTGATGTAAGTTCATATCAATGATATTTTTAATATATCTTTTTTCCTGAGATCTGTCAAGACTTATAATGACATTAATGATATTAAGTTTCTAGCAAATTGCTTATCATTTTCCATGACAAGTGATGTACAGTATGTGCATAGCTTGTCATTGAAAAAGTTTTTGGTGATATTGAAACGTTTACAGACATAGGAAAAATTTTAAATAATTAGAATCCCACTTTGTATACCAATGGACAGTGGTAGCTTAGCCACAGACTATGAAACTTGTAATACATGCCCAAAGTTTTGTATTAAGCTCTGACAATGTCACCATACTTTAATTTTTTAATAAATCTCAGAATTTTTATTTAGCTTAGATATATGTTCATCAACCATTATACTAGCTCATTGTGGGATTGTTTTTCATCAAAATATAAATAAATTAATTGCTAATAAAGTATCATATTACATCCAGTAACGTATATTAATCCAAATACTTTCATGTATTTCATGTATTCATGATGGCTGAAGCTGTATGATAATATAAACAAATCTGCATCATATTTGTTTGAAATTGCATTGTATTCTCTTACTGTTCTAATAAGTAAAATTTCATGTACAGAACATTCATACAGGCTCAGTTCCTCTTTGTCCTTGTGAACATACTTGGTATATATGCCCACTAAATATATATATATATATATATATATATATATATATATATATATATATATATATATATATATATATATATATATATATATATATATATATATATCTGTATGTATGTATATTATGAAGACTATTCATTTCACTGTGTTACATCTCGTGGTGCTTTTTCAAAGTTTAGTTACTGAATATAGTTTTCAGAACTAAACAATTGGAGATAGAGCACTATGCATTGAAGACTTTATATATCTTTGTTATTTGTAGTTACTATTTTCATAGTTAAAGTCATCAATGGAGACCATACAGCGACTGGAGGACACCTATGGTAAATACTCCAGCAGCTTGAGGCGCGAGGTATTGGAGACTCACACATTATCCACACATGGTTCCTCAAGTTTATAAACCAGCTTACATGTAAAATTACATTCCCTTAGTTTTTATAAACGTTTTCATTACAAAAAATAAAATATCAAGGGAAGTAATAACAGTGGAATATTTATAAACTTAAGGATCTCTGAGCTCCATGATGCTAATTTGATTTTTGAATTATTATTTACCATTCACAATGTTTGTGACTAAAGTGTTGACTAGGCAGCATGATGTAAATCATCGTAAACGAACAACAATACTCATATTATTAATTCAGCTTTTGCAGATATTACCAAGGCAAGTCTAGGATCAGAGGCATTACCTTTCTGGCTGCGTACAGTATGTGACTATTATTCAAGAGTTTTGACGACTTGCAGTTCCTTAGAAATATATATCTGATGCTCTACTCTTAAAACATATTTTCAATTATAAAATAAAACAGCCTTACATTATTGAGTTCAATGTGAGCGTCGGAATGGTGCTCTTATTTTGTGCTCCTAAACCTCCTCCGTATAAGGAAATGAGTCTTTCAAATATGCGATAGTTGAAGTCCACATGTAGTCTTATATATATATATATATATATATATATATATATATATATATATATATATATATATATATATATATATATATATATATATATATATATGGTACGAAAATCCATGAAAGAAAACAACTTAAAGTACTTATTAATTTCGTGACCTTATCTGGCCACCTTCTGAAATTACAGATTGTACTTTGAGAAGCTGATCAGATAAGGTCACGAAATTAATAAAAACTTCAAATATATTTCGTCGTTTTCTTTAATGGGTTTTTCTTAGCATTTTAGACTGTATGTTAACAGTTCAGTGTTTTATATATATATATATATATATATATATATATATATATATATATATATATATATATATATATATATATATATATATATATATATATTATCTACAGATACATACCATAATGGAGGAGCATAAAAGAGGAATGTGTATTTTACTCTAGGACATAACACTATGTTCATGTACCTTCTCTGAAAGAAATGTATGCAGATATTCTTCTGAAAAGGTAACATGGCAGTTTCTTCAGGGATGATATCCAGCAAAATTTCTTTGCCGTTTTGATGAGCTAGTTTTTGAAGGCCTAACCTTCATCATCAGTCTTTTAAATATATACTGCTGAGGAGTATACAAGAAAAAAGACAACAACTTAGGAAGAGCTTCTTCTGTATGGACCACAATATCTTTTTACTGGTGTGTCACTACAAGTTGAATATTTAATGTTGTCAATTATATGTTATAAAAGAAAATATAATGTTTTTGAGAGGACAGAAAAACAGAGTATTTATCTGAAATATTCATGCAGTCCGTCAAGAGTCTTTCTCTCCAGTGGACACAGCCAGTCTGAATTGAATCGCTATCATAAAAAGACAGAACCTATATTTCCAGTCCAACGTTCACGTTGTCAAGCCATTTTACAACCTCTGTGGGCAATGTGGGCCATAACTACTGAAACTGAAAAAAAAATAGCCTCCAGACTATATATTTTACTCTATCAGAGGCCTACTGAATGGAGATTAATTATTAATCAAAGGTGGGAACGAGATATTTTAAAAATAAAAAATTCTAACAGTGAGATTATAAATTAGGAAAACATTAAGGGAATATTAAGCCATAATCTTTTACCATGAATTAGGTTAGGTTGCCAGAATCAAAAAGGGTTAATACAATGCTAAGGCTGGTGGTTTCACGTTTTATTGTGAAGATAAAATAAGGATGCATATCAAGGAGGGTGTGACTGAGCCAGGAGGGGGCAAATATGTTTTGACTTTATGAAACATTGTTTAAATTCCCAACTTATTCAGAAATATGGTACTTTGGTACTCTGTCCCGACATAAATGGTTAAGAATACTCTAAGGATCACGCAAGTGTGTGACATTCACGCAGCAGACCCCATAGTGCCTATACAGTTGAATATCAATGCTCATGGTGGTGAAAACTTGTGTATTAGCTTATACATCCAGCATGGAAGAAAAATGCGGTTTGACAAGGGGATACTCTCTCCTTGTTTGTTTTCAATATTGTAACCATTTCTTGTTGTTTATCATTTCATTCATATTCCATATACAGTAATGCATTCACTTCCTTTTGGTGTTTCATAGTAAATAAACAATATATTATCGTTAATTATATATTCTAATTCAGTATAAGGCCAAAACAAAACAAAAAAATCCATGGAAAATGGAACAAGGTATCCTTGTATAAATAAATACACCCGCCATTGGAAGTGTTGGTGTGACAAAAACAAATGTCTTTAACACTTTGCATAATGCTATCTCTGAAATAAAAACTTGATAGATGCATGACATCAACACAAGTAATATCCGTGAAAATAAAAATACTGCTTAATCTATTTGGCCTAGAAAAATTGAGAGAATATGTGGCAATGGCTTACCCGATACTGAAATTTGTTATTCAACTGATTCTTCACTCACTCTGCCCAGGAAAGATCGAATGAGGTGGCAAACTTGGTAACAAGTGAAGAGCTCCCATTGCTCCTAGAACTAGTGAAACATCAGTAATTTGAGCATGTGAATGTTTTTTTTTTTTTAACCCACTTGATTCTGGATTGGTTACGCCTCCACTGAAAACAGAGGCTGTTGATGGAATACATGGAAACAAACAGAAAATATACCATTAACTAGAGAAACTCAGAAGGTTTATACTGTGCAGATAGGGTTCTGTATAAGTACACTCGTGTTATGAGTAATATATATGTAATATACTTCTTTTCCTCCAATATATGATTAGCAAAGTACTGTACACTTAGTTCTCTCCTGAAAAACTTCATAAGTATATATGTATACAGTACTGTAAGCAGAATGTTTAATACGATGCGATATACTTATTATTAAACAAAAGATGTAATTCAAGTTTATCAAACAAAAGATATAATTAACTTTTATCAGTGTTCAGTTTGGGACTTCAAATACAATAAGGCCCTACTTAGTATATATTCTATGTTTATCTTTTCAGATGATGGATGAGTATATGGTTGATCATGCCATTTGTGCATCAATAAGTTTTGCTTCTACTAATATATATATATATATATATATATATATATATATATATATATATATATTTATATATATATATATATATATATATATATATATATATATATATATATATATATATATATTATATATTATATATATTATTATATTCCGAGACATATGCAGAATTATTATTCATATTTGTTCTGCCACAGTTTATCTGTGCTTTTACACGCCCTCTTAGTAATAAGAACCTTGTAATATTTCTTGAGAATATATTATGTATTCCCATGCCTTGATCCTAGACTTGTCTTCTGATAAATGTGTGGTGGATGCATTTCTTTATTTTTTTCTTTATGAATTGCTGCCAGTTATTTCATTTACAATCTCTTTCATTACAGAAATTTTTATGGCGTATCTAAAAAAAAAAAAAATCTCCCTCAGTCTCATATGCATGTAAGTTTTTTTCCTGCCTCAATCTTTGAGAAAAAGATATATATCCCTCTTCTCTGTATCACCTTCACTATGCTGGGTCACAATTACATTTATGCTTTTGCTTCAGGGCCACCGAAATATTGTTTAGATAACATAAATATCAAGAATGAATAAGACAATACTACTGTATATGGGTGTGTCTTTACTTATGGTTTGTAGGTATTTTCATTATACTTGTTGTAAGTCAGAATTGCCAATAAACTAAGGCAACTATCAGTGGCTTATTCATTCTTTCTAAATTACTGTATATGTTCCTCTCCAGTTCTCGTAATATAATTAAATTCTTTTTCCCAACTTTTTTCAGCTTTAGCTATGCACATCGCAAGTTCCAAAGTAAAGCTTTAGTAAGTGTGCATGCCTGAAACCACGCATTTTCCTTTCTGGCTAATAATAAATTCCTATAATAATATTCCACTACTGATAATACATTCTACTCTCACTTAACTATACACCAGTAAAGGCAAGATATAGGAATCCATAACGCCCCGGGCTATTATGATTATTGGATTGGCACTTGTGGAGTATTCATAAAATAGGTAAAATGTCATTTCCTACATTGTAATTTTAGGAAGTTCTGTTTTGTTGATATTCCTTACAAACACTACTAATACAGTCAGGTTACCAAATCCAGCATACATGCACAGTAAAACCGGACTAGAAATGAGTACTTAAAAAGAGGCAGAGGATGCATTGTATGTGTATTATTTCGAAAAAGATGATATTGTGGTATAGGAAAATCATAAAAAGAGAGTAGTTTAGCATCCCCCTTGGATCCCAACAGGCTTCTTCCTCGTCCTTAGCTGCTACAGCTGGTGAATCCAGTGCTACCTTGACTTCCGCTCGAGCGACTCTGAGAGCATCCGAAATCAAAGAAACAGCTCAAGAAGAGACTTCAGCAGCTTCCAGCTCTTCACGGGTATGTCCTACCCGAAGTTATACATACATGAACACTGATTTCGTTCATATCACATACACAAAATAATATTCATTAGAGGATCATTTGCATTAGAGACATTTTTTAAACTTCTAATGGACTTGTAGAGTTTTCAAGTGTATTGTACAGTCTGTGGTGTTTTCCTTCCTCTTGCTTTGAGGATGAATCGAGATTATCTCAAAACTGTGTTTATGTGACCAGTACAGTGTTTATCTTCTCTTAATTGAAATAGTGCTGAATTTTGGTTTTTATTTCCTTGTGTAGCTATAACATACCTCGTTCTTCCATCACATACTGTCATGCACTTTTTTAAACTACAAAAAGTTGCAAAATTCACTTGCCTATTTCAGAAAAATTGCCTTTCTCTTAATCAGGCACTCATGACAATTCCACTTACATTGTCATATTGGCGTTGTAGCTGCATAGCACCAGCTGCACCTCGTTTGCTGGAGTCACTGTACTTATATGCAGTGGGTTATTTTCTAAATTATATCACAAAACATTACATATTCACTTGCTTACCTAATAAGGAGCACCTCTCTTCCTATCCTGAAACCTTGATAGTACTATGTAAATGTACTACCCCAACTTGTTACTCGATCATTGGGTTGCCTGTGCATTCTCATTATCTTGAACCTAGCTATGTACCTAATATGTTTATTGTGTATAATACACCTTTGTCACTGCTTTCCTACCTTTGCTTTTGGTGCTAGGTTTCTTTTAAAGAATTACACAGTATGCTACTAGTTGGTGAGTGAATAAATTGATTTATTGATTTATACATGGCATGGAGTATAACAAAAATAAAATGGGGGATATTCACATGTCATGTGTGAAATTGGTTATGTTCTTATCCTTTGAAGATATATTGTAATCTGTACAAGGAGGTTGTTATGGATTCTCTCGCATAAATTCACTTTGCAGTTTTCGTTATTAGTCAATTTTATATTTTTTTTTGTATTTTTTTTTTTCAGAATGCTTCTGAAAAGCTCTCTGCTTTTTTATGTAACTGCTATGCTAAACATTCAAATTTAAATAGTGCAGTATATCTTTGTGCCATAACCTATATAACATTACTAACTTGATAATTTACAAACCTAACTTGTGAAATGGCTTGATATGCATTTCCCTTGGTTTTTTCTTTAAGTTTAAATTCTTTATATTAGATTTTCTTTCGTTTTAATTTTTATTTCTGTGTTTTCTTATAATTTCAGTCACCTAATCTATACCTGTCTTGGGGTAACATGAGCGAAAAGGAAGGTCGTGGTCCACATTTTGCTTCAGCACTAATTTAATGCCAAGGTGAACATTTGGCATAAATTGAGCTCTTTTCTGAACACTTTCTATCTATTGATATCTATGGTACAATGCTAAATGATAACAAGAGTTTCTTACTTGTAAAGGGATAATAGAATATCATATAAAGCAGATATTAAATAAAAGCTATAAGTAAACAGAGTATTATGTCATAATATAATATTTGCAACTGAAGCTATGCAGTACGGTGCTGTCATAAGCCATAAGTAATATCTTTTGCTGTTTTCAATTGCCGAGTATCAGAAATTTGCTTTCTGTAAGTGGCCTACTTGGACTCACTTATTTGCATTAATGGGAATGAGCACTGCTCGTGGTTCCCCATCTAATAAACATTCATATATTGGCAACGCTTGGCATAAGTATACAAAATAGTTATTACTGATACACCATACTTATAGGAACATTAATATATCACATTTTGAGTCAACATAAACCCTAATGTTAGATTATACTTATAGTTTGCTAAGCAATGAGAAGGATAATTATGTCAGACGAGTATTAGGAATGTACAAGGTAGAATAAATAAATCACTGGTACCATTATCATGTAGGCCATAGGAATTAGTGCAAGATTGCATAAGATTAAGAAATAATCTTATTACAAGTATGTAAGATAGGAATGTGTGATAAAAGATTGTGGAGAGAAAAAAAAAATAAATAATATATATATATATATATATATATATATATATATATATATATATATATATATATATATATATATATATATATATATATAATGGTGACCCCCAACCCACGAATGCCTATTCCCACAAACAAACAAACCTACGAACAAAATTTTGAACAAATTTTGACTCCAAATCATGAACAAAAACGAACACACGTGTCGGCCAGGCGACCACATTTCCTGCTCGCCAGCTCAGTTCTGCATGAAAATGGTATTCGTGTTTCTGATATTGCCACGCAGTAGGACATGGCAAAATTGAAGTAGTCCTCCTCCTCCTCCTCCTCCACCACCATCCACATATGCAAGCAACAATCATCCACAAAGGTAAATACAGTACTTTACTAAGGTTTGTTATAGCAGAGTAGAGTTTCTTTCAATTATTAATGTAATTTTCCTTTTACTGATGAAATGCATATAACCTGTACTATATTTCATGTTTATACTGACTAGAAAAATTTTAAAATGAATATTTATTGTGACTAGGAACAGATTAATTGAATTTACATGCTCTTCAATGGGAAAAATAACTCCAACTCACGAACAAACCATCCCACGAGCAGGTTTTGGGAACGGATTAAATTAGTGGATTGGGGTCACCACTGTATATATATATATATATATATATATATATATATATATATATATATATATATATATATATATATATATATATATATATATATATATATTAGTGATCCATCGTTTATCGTGGGGGTTCGGTTCCGGGACCGGCCGCGATAGGTGAATTTCCCAGAAGTAAGATCACCCTATATGCATAGGCATTTTACATTTATTTTTTACCTTTACTGTATAAACCCTCCCTGCACTATTAAAAAACCACCCTTTACATTATCAATAATAGTGTGCAAGCGTAAATTTATGTGAAAGTGATAGGGAAACTTACCGTGAATGAGGTGATGATGACGTGCCATACTCATACTAGCTATTTTACATTTATTTTTACCTTTACTGTATAAACCCTCCCTGCACTGGTATAAAACCATCCTTTACTTTATAAATAACAGCATGCAAGCGTAAATTTATATGAATGTGATAGGTAAACTTACCGTGAATGAGGTGATGATGATGTGTATAGACTCCAGAGGAAATTATTCCGCAGCCAATGACAGCTTTACAGCTGCTTTTTGCGAGAGAAGAACATGGTAATGGGGGGTTGCTGTCGCTGTTTCTTCTTTTGTTGGAAGATGGTCTTGTAAGGAATCATGGCATCATCGAGAAGATTGCAGAAGATCACTAAATGAACCATATTATCGTCATGTTCTTGCGAGAGTTGTTGGACTGCTTTCACATGATCATACATGGCTGCCAGACATTCGAGTGTAAGGCCAGGTTCTTCAATTTCTTCATGCATTTCCTCTGGTTGTTCTTCTTCCTCTTCTTGCTTGCTGATTTTTTCATTTCCTCCAAGTCTTCATCAGTCAAAGGCTGCAAGTGACAGTCGATAAGTTCATTCACGTCTTCGTGAATCATATCTTTAAAGCCTTCTCCTCCTAGCAATGCAGTCAACTTCACAGCTATCGCAACTGCCAAGTTATGGACTTCGTTAGGAGAGACTCCCTTGTAGTCGTAGATGACTTCGGGCAACAATTTCTTCCAGCTGGCTTTGATTGTGGCCGGATTCATCTCATTGATTGCATTCTGAATATTTTGAAGGCATGTAGCAGTCGTGTAGTTATGCCAGTAAGTCTTCATTGAGAATTCTTAGTCCAATTCCTTGAATTCAACTAGGTTCGCCAGGGCATTTCGTGTGTAGAGGGCCTTGAACGCACGAATAACGCCTTGATCCATAGGCTGAATCAGTGATGTCATATTCGGTGGCAGGAACTCTACTTAAACACCGTCATATTCGAGATTAGTTGCGTGGCCACCAGCATTATCCATCAAAAGAAGGACTTTAAATTCAAGGCCCTTTTCCGCAAGATAACTTTTGACCTGAGGGTTAAAGCATTGATGAAACCAGTCCGATGTGAAGCTTTTTGTGATCCAGACCTTAGGGTTATGCATCCAATACACTGGCAGACCTCCATATCTCTGGGTCCTCTGTACTTTGACTGTTTTTTTCTGTCTGTCGTTTTCCTTTGTGTGACATTACCTCATATCTGCCTTGTCCTTAACCTTTTTCTTTTCCTTCGTCTTGGTATTTTCTCGTCCCTGGGCCTTTATTGATGAGGGCAATTTCTGCCTGTCCCAGTGTCACACTCATAAAAAAAAAAAGTTAGTGGTTTTATTTATTTATTTGTTGATGTATTTGGTTATTTGAAGGAATCATAGTTATTTAAAAAACTACCAAATACATAGCCATAAATGCAATCTTCATGCAAAATAGTTTGTTGAGCATTGCAAAAGAATCTGTCATCACACAGCATTAGACTGAGAAGAAGAAGAAGAAGCGTCTCTCATACACCATATTGTTCTCGTGTTCATCTGCTCTCTCATTGGTTTCGCTCATGTTTGCTCATTCTTGACCTGTACTATGCCTCTCAAGCGTAGTGGTGATTTCTCTTATGGCAGTGCTGCGAAGAAAAGAAAAGCCATCACCATGAAAATTAAATTTGAAATAGTAAAATACTAGGAAAAGGGAGAAAGTGCTATGAACATTGGCCATGCACTGGAGTTAGTCCATTAAACCATGGCGACGATTATTAAGAATAAAGATCGCATCCTTGAAGAAATGAAAGGCTTTGCTCCTATGATGTCCACTGTGATTACTAAGCAGCGTAGTGACCCTATGATCAAGATGGAAAGGTTATTAGTGCTTTAGCTGAATGATCAGCATCTTCATGAAGGCAGATCCCCCAGCAACATATCCTGTACCCTATACCTCAGGTTCCTCTATAGACTCACCTACCCTAGTATCTCCAGCATCTGTTGCAGGTTCTCTTGCCTCTCCAGACTCACCTGCCCCAAGCTCCTAAGCACTGCCTCTCCAGCTTCCTCCTCCCTATAAGCCTGTCTCTCCGTCCCTTGCAACACTCCTAATGCGCAAGCCAACCCGAGTAATGATAAGCAATACAGTATAGTGTACCTTTACTAGTTTTATGTCTTACATTACACGAGTATAGGTAAGCAATACTGTACAGTGTACTTTTACTATTTTTATATCTTAGATTATTTATTCTCAGCATTGGTGGGGGACCTAGGTTCATATTTAAATGCATTCCAACTTATGACAGCTGTCAGGAACGGAACAATATTATAAATTATGGACTCCATGTATGTATATATATATATATATATATATATATATATATATATATATATATATATATATATATATATATATATATATATATACTACACACACAGTAATCCCTCGTTTATCGCAGGGGTTCGGTTCCGGGACCGGCCGTGATAGGTGAATTTCTGCGAAGTAGGAACACCTTAAAAAACAATTTTTTTTTTTTTTTTAAAGATGATTATGACTCCAGGACGGGCCAAAAATTATAAAATAAAACAGCCTTTATCAGGCTGTGAAGAGAAACAGAGATGGAGAGTGTAATGACCTATCAGATGTGAAGAGATTATAAAAGATGTGTAATGAATATCCAGCTCTCAGCTGGGTTTTAATACACCTCTGCATTACTTTCATGATGTCTATTCCAAAAATTCTCCTTAGATATTATTATTATTATTATTATTATTACTATTATTATTATTATTGGCAACAATAATTTTCCTTTGATGATGATTGTAGAGATTATTATTATTATTATTGTTATTAGGAATTTGTAATTAAACCATTATTTTTACAATATATAATGTAGTTTTGGTTGAATGAACAAGAGTTAGTTAAAGATCTCTCTCTCGCTCTCTCTCTCTCTCTCCAACATTCTATTCTACCCAACCCTCCACACTCTCTTTGTCCCAGCAAACTAAGGAGGGGCCCTGTACACAGTTATTAAAGTAAATAAACCAACAGATGTACAAACAATGATGAGCCCTTAATAATAATAATAATAGTAATAATAATAATAATAATAATAATAATAAGGATAATCTCCACAATCATCATCAAAGGAAAGTTATTAATGCCAATAATAATAATAATAATGATAGTAATAATAATAATAATAACAATAATAACAATAATAATAACAATAATAATAATAATAATATCTGAGGAGAATTATTGGAATAGACATCATGAAAGTAATGCAGAGGTATATTAAAACCCAGCAGAGAGCTGGATATTCATTACACATCTTTTATAATCCCTTCACATCTGACTGGTCATTACACTCTCCATCTCTGTTTCTCTTTACAGCCTGATAAAGTCTGTCTTATTTTAAAATTTTTTGGCCCATCCTGGTGTCACAATAATCTAATTTTTTTTTCTTTCTTTTTTTTCAAAAAAAAAAAAAAAAAAAAAAATCCGCGATGCACTGACTCCGTGATAGGTGAACCACAAAATAGCAAGGGATTACTATATATATATATATATATATATATATATATATATATATATATATATATATATATATATATATATATATATATATATATATATATATATATATATATATATAGCGACGACCCCAACCCGCGAACACAATTTCAAATAAATTTTTACCCCAACCCACGAACAAAATCCAACCCAAAAACATACGTGTTGGCCAAGCCACCACATGTCCCACTCGTCCTCTCTCAGTTCTGCATTGGTGCCTGTGCTGTGTGGTTCGTTCATGATCTGCTCGTACTTCTTGCTTTATTTTCCATTGTTTTACCTTTCAGATAGCCCTTATTATGGCTCCTAAGAAATTTAAAAGGGTTAGTGATATTGGCATCAAACGCCCTAGATGCATAACAGTGGAAACGAAGAAAGAAATAATTTCTAAACATGAAAATGGGGTTTGTGTCTCTGATCTCGCCACACAGTATAACATGGTGAAATTAACCATCTGTACAATTTTAAAGAATAAAGAGATTTTAAAGGTGGCTGACATGGCTAAGGGAGTAAATTTATTAACAAAGAAAAGGTCACAATTAATAGAAGAGCTAGAAAAATTATTGTTGTTGTGGATATATGAAAAACAGCTGGTTGGAGATAGTATTAGCGAGGTCATAATATGCGCTAAGGCTTTGCAAATCCACAAATAGCAAACTCAAAATTCTAGTAGTGCTAAAGTTGAGGAATTTAAAGCCAGCAGAAGCTGGTTTGAACACTTTCGTCAACGAACTTGGATTCATATTATCATCAGACGAGGAGAGGCGGCTAGTTCCAACCAAAATGCAGCAGATTCTTATGTGAAGGAATTCACTAAATTTGTCTAGAATGAAGGTTATATCCTGCAACAAGTTTATAATTGTGATGAAACGGGACTCTTTTGGAAGAAAATGCCCAAAAGATCATCTATACCAAAGAGGAGAAGTCACTGCCTGGCCACAGACCAATGAAAGACTGGCTTACACTTTTATTGTGCACTAATGCTAGTGGGGACTGTAAGATCAAGCCTCTTTTAGTTTACCACTCTGAAAACCCGCGTGTGTTTAAGCGCAACATTGTGTTGAAGGTAGATTTTCAGTAATGTGGAGGTCAAATTCACAGGCTTGGGTCACACGGATTTCATTCCTCAAGTGGTTAGTTGAAGTTTGCGCCAGCAGTGAAAAACTATCTTGAGGAAAATTATTCGCCCTTTAAGTGTCTCCTCGTAATGGAAAATGCTCCTGCCCATCCTCCAGGTGTGGAAGATCTTGCTATACAGTACAACTTCATTAAAGTAAAATTTCTGCCTCCCAACACCACTCCTATCCTCCAGCCCATGGCCCAGCAGGTAGTTTCTAATTTTAAAAAGTTGTATACAAAGGGTCTTTTTGCCAGGTGTTTCCAGGTCACCAATGACACGGATTTGACCCTTCATGATTTCTGGAAAGACCACTTTAATATCCTCCACTGCATTGGCCTAAAGGAAGAAGCATGGAAGGTGGTCTCATAGGTTGTGTGACTGATAGAAACTTCGAGGGCTTCAAGCAGGAGTTAGCTATTCAAATTGTGAATTAAATTGTGGCCACAGAAGAATTGGTCGAGTTGTAACGTGAACAGGTGAAAATTCTCCAAGAGGAGCAGTCACCGGAGGAGGGGGATGAGAGGAAAAAGGTGTCCAGTGAAGAATTTAAAGAAATTTTTAGTAAGTGGAATAATGTGCAGGCTTTTACTGAGAATCATCACCCAGATAAAACTGCGGCAATAGAGTAGTGAACATGGTAAATGACTATGCGATGAATATTTTTAGAAAAATTTACCAAAGAAGAAAAAGAGAAATATCTCTGAATAGCTTCCTTGTCCCAGTAGGCAGGGAAGCAGCTTCCAAAAGAGAAAAGAGAGACAAAACACCAGAAATAGAGCCTGTATCGGAAGTTCCGTAACATTTTTATGGAAGGGGACTCCCCTTCCAAAAATTAGTCCCTCTCCTCCTCCTCCACCACCATCCACATATACCAGCAACAATCATCCACAAAGATAAATGCAGTACTGTTTCTTACCTACTTTATATTTTTTTACCTACAATATGTACTCTTTCCTACTGTATATTTTAGTAGTGGGAGAATGTGACAACTTTTTCTAAGTGTTGGACTTTGCTATTTTATACTGGGTATCAACTAGTGTATACTGTATACCTGAATATGTACATGTTTTACTTTAGTAGAGTAGAATTCCTTTCTATTATTAATGTAATTTTCCATTTACAGATGATATACATAAAACCTATAATTCATGTCTTTAGTGACTAAAAAAATTTAAAATGAATATTTAAGTTCTAAGACAACTGATCCAGTGACAACTAAACCAGTAGCAATTGAACCAGTGGACAACTAAACCAGTGGACAACTGAACCAGTGACAATTGAACCAGTGGCAATTGAACTAGTGGACAACTGAACCTAACTTAACCTAACCTAACCCATACTACTGGTTCAGTCATCCACTGGATGAATTGCACTGGTTCAGTTGTCCGGTCACCGAATATTTATTGTGACCAGGACCGTATTAATTGAATTTACATGCTTTTCAATGGGAAAAATAAATCCAACTCATGAACAGTACAACCCAAGAGCAGGTTTTGGGAACGGATTAACTTCGTGGGTTGGGGTCGCCATTGTGTGTGTGTGTGTGTGTGTATATATATATATATATATATATATATATATATATATATATATATATATATATATATATATATATATATATATATATATATATATATTATATATATATATATATATATATACAGTGCAGTATATATAAAACTTTCCCCTTTACCCACCCACTCTTGCAGTCCAGTAATGTGGGCATTCTAGAAACGAAAGCAGTGGGATATTGACCGGATCCGCTAAGCATTTCTACGTATCTCCATATTTGATATATTTCTTTCCCGCTTGCCTTATATCAAATTAATATATTCTGTGATCGGAAAAGACATACAAAAATATCATATCTTTTAAGATGTAAACAAGATATTAGGCACATTAACAGAAAATATAGTTTTACTTTTTTCTTTCATAATTTGGATCGGTAAATAGTGTATATCTTAAGCAACAATTATTAAATTTAGCTCGCAAGACCTTATTGTTCAATTCCCTTTTTATTAACTTGGTCAGTATTTGAATTCCTTTTACAATCATGGCAAAAGGTTCATTTCTCTGTCTTCTGACATGGGAGTGGCTTAATTTGTTATCATAATCATGGTATAAGAAATATATGTCCTGTTTCATTTTGGGGGGCTGAATACTTTACTGTTATCACAGAAAATACCCCGTGCTGTGACTCAGTTTCATGACTATGCCATGGGCTGATGCCATATTACAAATCTTTCCCCAAAATCTGAGATTCAATTCGATGCCTTTTCCATTGGTTAGGTTCAATTTCTTGCTACTGTAATGGACAAGAGTTGAGTTTTATACAACTGTCATAAGCTCTAAGGTCTGTTTGCACCAACTTTCATTGTTGTTGGAAAGCTATGAAAAAGAAGAAGTGATTTTCTAAATAAAACCACGTTAACAATAATCATTTTCCCGTGCCAAACACAAAAACTAATAAGCAAAATAAATTATAGCTTTAACGAAAATTGGATAATAACAAAACCCTTCAAATTATAAAAGCCCAAATAACATACATGCTATTTCGTGGGATTCGTTAATGTGTCTTGAAGGCAAAAAATTATTAATCATATATTACTCTCATGTACCATTGGTAAATGTTGATAAGTTTTCCGTTAATACTAGCAAAACTCGTTAGTCATTGAGGTTTTTGTTTAATAGCAGAAGAAACTTTCTTCATCAACTAATAATACACTGAAGCATGTTTAGTTTATGATAACATTGTGTGAATATTTTTGTTTTTCTTTTATAGCATACATTCGCATCTTATGCATTCCCATATTTAATTGTGAGCATCTTAACGTTTGCACAAGGCAGCTACATACACATACTGTATATATCCTGTATGTAAGTGTTGTTGTTGTTCTGCTTTTCCATGTGATGCCTAACTGCGAGAAGCAAATGTGACAAGTTATATATATATATATATATATATATATATATATATATATATATATATATATATATATATATATATATATATATATATATATATATATATATATTATATAAAGCTGATCATATATTTGTATTGTTTGAATCAAAATATTGCAGTTATAGATTCAACTTAATCTCCCGGTACTTCATAATGAAAGAGTATTTCATTCAACACAGGCTAGAAGAATGTTGAGGAATGCTGATTTCTAAAAGGGACAGCTAGAGAAGATGTGTAAAAAACCTAATGAACCGCTACGGTATCCATCCACAAATTCGTCCATCTAGGCATTCTCCTATTGTCACCCACAAAGAACACAGACTACAGTAAGGGAGAGGAAGATTTTGGATGTAGTAAACAAAAGCAGCAGGAGAGCTTTCAATACCAAAAAAAAAAAGTTTGAGATTTAATGATTAAGACTATTAAAATAGAATATATGTTTCGTAAGCAAGGTCTGTAAAATCCAAACTACTTGCATCATAAATGCCTTTTAGCCTCCTTTTAGGCTACTTTTTATATAATATTTCCTATACCAAATAGTGTAAGATAACTCCAAAAAGTAAATGTCACAAAGATCTCTTCTGAATGTTGAAATAATTATTGCAGATGGAACGTTGGCTCTTATCGTTTGATCTTACTGTTTATAATTTTAAGAGACTCAAAAGCTCTTTGACCTTATGTGTATTTATGTTGATACCATTGCCCAGTAATTCTGGAATAGATATAAGTCACTAGACCTATTTTAATCTTTTAAATAATTCATCTTTGTTACCTTTATAATCAATGAGGGGTACTAGTCTTGATATAACCAGTGGCAATATCAATTCAGAAATAAGGGTTAGTTGTTTTTCTTCTTTATCATCAGTTTTCACACATTTGATAACCTCAGTGATAATGTCAGAGTAGTTTTTCATGATTAATTTTGTGCATTTGTATATATTATTGGCAGCTAGTTCTAAACAAAATAATTATGTTCCAAATTACATATATTAAAGTTCCATGTTTTTATGTTAAATATAAAGGTATTACCGTTAAATATTGTCAAAAAATGTTTTAAGAATTGTATTGTTTTTTTTTTCTCTCGGAATAAATGATACAAGAGTCAGTGGTTTTTCCAATGACATCTTTCTTTCTTTCTTTTTCTTTCTTTCTTTTATGACTGTGACACCAGGAAAGGCCAAAAAAAAAAAAAATAATTAAATAAAATCTACCCTCATCGGGCCTAGGCACGAAGAATACATAGAGAAATATGACTTGTCATATGTGAAAGGATAGTAAGACAAGTGTAACGAATATCCAAGAATATTCGGTGGTGATGTAGGCATAGAAAGAGAACCGTAACTGAAGGAAGACTTAACATCAAACTGTCCTGAACAGTCTTAATAATTTATAAGATCATATTATGTATATCAGGGTATAGAAGAGCTACAGCCAGGATCTACTTTTCTACTCGAACATTATTTTAGTATTCACTTATTTTAATGAGCTTGTGTCTCCTCCTTCACTTTCAGTTCTCCCCATGCATATATATGAAGTTGCTTTTTGTAACAACAACCTTCTCCACTTGTCTGGGCTTAACAGCAGTACAGAGTGCAGCTGGCTTGCTCCCTCACTGGCTTGGTAAGGATGGCTCCATAATGACATCAGCTTTTGTAGTAGAGTACGTAAGTTGGGAAGTTACAGGCCTACATGTGGGTTTGATCCTGTTGCAGGGTATTAGGAAGGACATCCAGCCCTCAATCCCCTACTCCAAAAATCTTGTGTGTCCATTTCCATTCATTGGAACATAAGTGAGATACATATAACACAAAAATTACAAGTGTATGTGCCTGAAAGCGACTGAACAGTTGATCATCTTATGCAGTCACTTGGTTCATACACTCCCTGCTTAGGTCAAAATTTGTATATGTTCAAATCCTTTACATAAAGGTTCGATTTACAACCAATTTGGCTTACAACCGTAAATCGACTGTTACATGAATATATTTACATTAAACAAATTATAGCATTTAGATTATCATTACATTATATGAGACATAAAGACCAGGCATAAGTAAGTCATGAAAATAAAGAATTACTGTATATATTTAATACTGAACATAAAGTCTAATAGTCTCTGATTGATATCTTTCAATTAATGCAAACACTCCTTAACTGAGGTTAGGAGCCTTTATTAAACAATATATAGTCATTTTTTTAATGAACATGTTTCACGAAATATTTCAGATGAATAATTAAGATAAGGTAGCAATTAAGATAGGCCTGAAATAACAGTAACTGTATAGTATGGGCGGAATAACAAAACTCGAACATGTCTTCACTTCAATAAACAACCAATTTGAGGAACCCAGTTGACATCCAAGTACTTTTAAAAAATTAGTTAACAGAATTACATTTGTCTAGTGTTCCAATGTCATCTATGAAAAGATGCTAAAATTCTCCCATGATGTGATTATGAAGCATAAATCTTCTTTTAAACAATGTAATCCATAGTTCACAGAGCTTCTATAATATGAATTGATGCTTACATGGTACAGAGGTATTTGTGTATAGCAGAAGTAGTCAATATTTTATTTTAATTGCTAAAAACAAATACTATCGATGACTAATACTTTGCTAGAAACTTCTACTTCCTATTCATTTTTAAATAATTCACTCCATATTACATTACACTATGAACTACAAAAGAAAGATCAATTGTATTTGAACAGTCCAAGAACGAAGTTTAAAATAATAAGTAAACTGAGAAATTGAATTAAATAGAAAGACATTCCCCCCAACACCAAACACACTGTTGCTGACTTATGCTTCTGCTGCAAAACTTCCACCTCAGCCCTGGTTTTAAAACTTTGACGGCTAAAGCTTCACAAATAACAGCAGCATCTGTCAGAATAAATTCTTAACTGCACAAAAAGGCACCTTCTACAGTCTTCATGAATCTAAGTATTTTCTTACCTTAATGTCTTTGATACGAAAATAATAGCCATACAACAGGATATCCACAAGTGGCAATTGTTCCTGTTATAATATGGCTGTTCTTTAACCTCATCCCCCACCTTTGGGTTTCATGTCACTCATTTTGGCTAAGCCTCCCTCACCTTTGGGAACTGCAATAGAGGGCCTGTTTACTCTCCTCTCTTCCATATCATTTCGATGTTCTCTTCGAATTCTTTCAGCAATTGCTTTTCTTTCAGCCTGTGCAAAACATAAGTAATCTATTAATAAGAAAATAATACTTCTACGACAAATCCACACTCTACAACTATCCTGACAAAATTAAATATTGGTGTTGGGAAGATAGAATCCCACCATCATTCCTCTGCAAACTGTAAGAGGTCACTAAAAGAGATAAGGTAGCTGGGCATGTGTTTGCAACAATGCCTCCCTCCCTTATTTTTGTATTTTTACAGAAAGCAATTTAACAGCAAATGTGGAACCAGGAAATTACAATGAAGTCTGCTGCAACCCTTATTGCTTTGCTACATCAGAAGAAAAACTTGGACCTTTGTACACCCTGCATGTTATAGGAAACAAGTACAAATGATATCATTGGTGGTGAGAGAAGAAAGAATGATGCATTCGTATGCCCTGCATGTCCCAGAAGACGACTGAAAGGGATAAAAAGGGGAGGCTGGCACACCCTTTCGTGAATATCTACTGCTGCTACAAAACAACTGGCAGAAAGCCATGTATTGTATGGGCAGAGTATGATGAGATCATAATACAATATTATTTTCATACAATTATGGCTATGTTCTTATCTGAAAACATCAATTACTTGAAGAGGACGTCTGAAAGACATTATAAATTCAGAATGAATAACTGGGTTACACCTCAACCATCACATATATGATCTGTTTCACATTATACAGACAAATCTGAGACTCTCTATAACTATATCCATCCTTTACAATTTTCAGCTTCAACATACTTTGAAATCATGCTGAAATATTACACAGAAATATTTGACAGGTCATAATCCTACAGAATAACAAATATGGACTTCTAGTGACTCCTCCAAAATGTTATTTCTAATACTCTGCTCTCCCTCTTCCAACTATATAATTTATCTTATTACAGACTCCAAAAATCGTACTGTATATCAATACCTAATCTTTCTTTTCAAGAAATATGAATTTTCCATTATTCATTTTGCAAAGACCTTTTATATATTCCTCCTGCTTCAATTCTGATATCTTGATACATATTTCAAATCCTACATCTATGTACTGAAGTCTTAAGTACTACTGCCATTATGGACTATCTATCTATATACAAGCACCATATTCCCCCTTATAAAGGATGTGGCTGAGTCGAAGCAAAATACGGACACTTTATGGGAAGAAAATACAGAGGAGAGGACTCCCAGTCCCTTCGCTTCATCCCATTTTGTAGACTTTTATGACATGCAGGGGAATATGAAGGAAGTATTCTTGCCATCCTACCTCCTGGGGATTTTGGTAATAATTTGATGTTTATAAACTACCAAAACTATATATATATATATATATATATATATATATATATATATATATATATATATATATATATATATATATATATATATATATATATATATATATATATATATATATATATATATATATAAACACCAAATTCAGAAATACAATTATTGTAATATTAAGCTTTCTGAATTACCACCCATTAGTTTATGTAAATTCATCAAAATATGTTTCTAACTTCTGAAATAAGTAAATAGTGCATGTAGTGAGATAATGCCAATTATGAAGCATGTAATCATATGTTATGATGTCTTTGGCAATAATTATCATTTGCGCCAGACCTTCATTTTTGAAAAAAAAAAATACCTATAGAACAAAGCCTACATACCATCTCCTTTTTCAGAGCTGCCATTTCCTTTTCTTTCTCAATTAGGGCTTTCTTTCTGAGTTCTTCTTCACGAACTTTGCCTGCATTGGGCACAATTACTTTTGTTGCAGAATTCCATTCACTCTCATCTGGTTTCACTATTCTGAAAAATAAAAATAAATCTTACAAAAAAAAAACACTGTCCATAGCAAACTGCTTTTTCATATTGAAGGCCCCTACCCTTTTTGATGAGAAAAAATTTCTCACCAGTAATTCCCCCATTTTTCAAATGGAAAGAAACCATTATCAAGGGATGAAGAAATTACCACTTGCAACTATTTACACAAAAAAATGTTTGGCAAGCAGTGCAAACAACTTGTGTCTAAATGTATCAAACCATTATGTTAATATCATAGCACTTACAATGATGTAAAAAGAATGATGACCTTGTATTCACTGGCTATCACAAGAGCCCATTAAGTAGCAAAAACTGTTGGTGGAGCAGGAAAAATTCTATCCTCGCATACCCTAAAATTTATAAGTTGATTAAAATGAAGAGATCAAAGAGCTGGCATTCCCTTACTCTTCAGATTTTCGTCTAGTCAAAGAAAAATGGACATAAAAGTGAGAAAGGAAAAAAAATGATTAAGTCTAGACTGCCTTCCCATATCTGTTGAATTGAGAGCGAGCATCTCATTTATTTCAGCATGATATGGTTCCAAGGTAAAAAAAAAAATTTCAACAAACCACAAAAATAATATATACTGTACTTTGCTCCTAATTCCAAAGTCAAACAGCTAAAGGTTCTTTAATAAATCAAAATGTGAGATATCCAAATAATTATTTACTAATCTGGGAATGTAAACTATAAATATTAAGATAAATAACTCTATATGTAGAAATCTATTTTTTATTCAGAATTTCTGATTGAAAACGAGTTAATATTTTTATTCCTGTATGGTTTTTAATTTTAAGTACTAAAATCTTACTTGCACAAAACACTGATTGCTCTTATAATATTTACCTTTTCCTTCCAACTTTAGTTTCAATCAACGCTAATACATCCATCTTTCTTCTCACAAAAAAATAACAATTTCTTCCCTCTCATTCTCACTTGTTTCATAATCACATGTATTTGAAAACCCAATTTAAAGGGTTCTGGTTCCAGCTTTCCTAATTTGACCTCATTCATATGCCTCTTTTTCTTGTGGGGGGGAAACACAAGGATGGGATTCATATTCTCCTCCCTCCAGCCCAATTAAATAAGTAAACACTCTACACTGTACTTACAAAAACAAGTTGTATTTCTAAACTGAGAATTGAGAAAATCTATTTTTCACACTCCAAGACATACCTATTAGATAGTAGTATATCCAATGGCATAGTAAGATCGATATAAGCGGGTAGCTGGACTGTTTCGCCTATAACTTCCCATCCTGCAGCTTGCATGACAGCACGACCACATTCGTGACACCAAACTTCTTCCCTGAAGGTTCTGTTACTTATTTTCAACCTTCTATTAAGAAGAGAGAAACAAATGTTATAGAATTTGCTGACATGAAATATAATTATTATAATATCAAAATCTATCCACAGTGGTATAGGAGAAAAAAATTGCACATTTTTAAGCACTATATGTCATAAGAGATGACCCAAAGTGATAAGGGGGTATAGGAATGGCAAACACTCCCTAAATTTTATTTTTGGCCCAAAAAAATCTTGTAGACGAGGCTAAGATGGGCAGGGTATGTTGAAGACATGCTACCATAACCTTTCTGCTATGGGTGTGGTTTTCTAACTAACTCAACAGGAAGTAGGCTCAACATTCACATTTGTCACACAACAACGAATTTCTTTTTATTGTGTCACTTTAAGTCCCCATTTGGGGGTGGACACAGAACGGATTGAAGCTGAGGAATTAAGGCTAGATGCCCTCTCTGTTATCCTGCTGTGAGCTTAAACACAGGTTTGTTACCTCCCAAGTTGAGCAATTTAACGGTAAGCTCTCACTTCATCCTAACTACACCTATTTCTTGCAGGCCTCACACCCTTCTGGTTTGGTTGTTGCTTTACTATAACAATTACTAAACTACTGGAGCAAGCTTTGTTAGTGTCATATAGTACCTGTACTTCGGTTCATCGGGGTTCTTAACAACATTGCCAAAGATTCTGATCAAGAGTTCTAGGCAAGCTCTTCTATCCTTTGATGTCAAATCCTCAAACAAGACTAGCGCTGCCTCTACTTCCGCCATTTTCTTGAAGAGATAATTACTGTATAAATTACTACACTGTATTTATGAATTTAATATATTAATGTAGCTTCATGAATATACATTTCAAATAACCATCACACATACACTTATAAAGCTATATGACGGTATTCTTAATAAGTAGGAACTATTCACTATTGGTGGGGGAGATAGATTTCCAAACATGTATTCCATACTCATTTTAAAAGGTGACTATTTGGGATAGGGGAGCAGGCAGCTGTCAGTCCCTACTATGCAGGAAACTTCCTTACTATCAGACAGTGGGAAGAATATGTGAAAATGAGTATGGTTACAACTTTCTTGGTCTTTCCATATGTTGTGGCCACTTAGCTGGCTATGTAAGATATGGGTATCTTATAGATAGATAGATAACTATATTATGAGAGTGCAGTACACTAAGTATACAAAATTAAATTCTTTGTGGCAATGAGCCCCCTACTACAATCAAGATAAAGATTATATAAGATGGTATAAAAACATGGCCCACAAACATATAGGCTACATACATGTACATACACATTTACATATCCACATACCTACCCAGTTACACACACACCAATACACATACAAACATGCACACCCATTATACATACGCCCATAATGCTACATTAAGATATCCATCACACTAAAAACCGATCCATCACAGTGATGTAATGGCTTATTTCATGGTTACCACTTTTAAATTGTTAAAAAGTAAAATACTCTTTGAAGAATTTTTTATATCTATTTGTACGCTGTGCCGGCAAAGCTAGACTTCTTTCAGACCTTAAAAAAGTGTAACAGTTGAGCAGTGGATGGGTTCGATCCTGCATGATCTTTTCTACTTGCTTTATGATTCCTTCCTGATACAGAATGTCTAGTGGTTCAGTAACTGCCCCTAATTGCCGGCTCGTTTTAACAATTATCAAAAGTCTATTCTTGTCTTTACATGTCAATTTTCCATACCAGGTAATTAATGAGAAGTTGATTACAGATTTAATAAAGGATTTATAGAACAAGCTAATTATCTTGCTACTTAGGTGTACATTATTTAGCATACGCATAAAATGAACACCAAGTCAGTATTTTCCTTTCCTTTTAGTTGATTATCTATCACATATCCCAGGTACTTATAATTACTAACTCTCTCAACACTTCCTGGCAAAATACAACTGTAGTTAACATTATAAAGAACAGTCTTACAACTAAATCATAACAATGTGTCACAAGCATCGTGAAGTCTTGCTGAAGTTATATGAAGTCCTGCTGAAGACAGGACCTGAAACCTGAAACCTGAAACAAGTCCTAAAGAGAAACATGTGAGGCTGGTAATCAAGGGTGAAATTGAATACTCTCCCAATTGTTTTTCTGGGTACGGTCAATGTTTTTAGGTGTCAATGAGATATATGGCTGGATCCATGGGACTTAGCATCTGGGCGTCAAGTGCCTCAGAGGATGGGAAAGGCCAAGAGGTCGGCTACTCCCAGGACCACAAGAAACACAAACATTTGACCCGTACGTATGTACATGCCCTGGAGAGATACCCAATAGCCCTGGGGAATTTGGACTGTCTTCTGCCCAATAGGCTTGTTAAAATAGCCCCTCCACAAAGAGGAAGAACTCTCCTTTGATCCTGGAAGCCCATTGGCAAAACTGTACAAGATGACACATCCTGCCCTTTGGGTACTTCAAGAATACCCGAGGCAGTCAGAGAGTGTGAGCTTTAGTTAGTACTTTCCCCAGGGCACGAATAGATCAGAGTTTCGATAGTCATAAGTTGGGTGCATTGAGGCGTCGTATATGTTGTATTCTAAAATAAATTAAGTTAAACGAACCACCGTTTCTCCATTCTTACCTTGCACCCTTCTGGTAGTAATATTAACATAGTGAATAACAGTACGACAAATATTCTAATATTTACTTTCAATAATTACATCTCTTTGTGACTATATATATATATATATATATATATATATATATATATATATATATATATATATATATATATATATATATATATATATATATATATATATATATATATATATATATATATATATATATATATATATATATATATATATATATATATATATATATATATATGAGATGAGAGAGAGAGAGAGAGAGTAATAATAATAACCTTTATTTCCATCTAGCCTGTAGAATATTCTGACAACTACAACTTTGCATATAGCTCTGATGTCCAGTATAATATTATTCATAGTGTTCAAACTGCCCTTAGCTGGCACCTAATTAATGAGACAAACCTTCAGAAAGAGTACAAGTTATTTTCACAATGCATCAAAAAACTCTCAACTAGGAACATATTTTAAGGAAGTAAACAATATATATCTAGATTAGCTACAAAATATGTGTTGTTCATTCCCTTGTAGTATTTAGAGACCAAGTCAGTTTCAAAATAAAAAACTGACAAGATATTAATTTAATTTCTCCAATTTCCCTTAATTCTAGTTTCTAAAAAGAAAGCAAACTAATAGCAATGGCAGTTTATTCAATGCTAGTAAGGAATTTCCTAGTTTCCCATTACAGTATAAATTAACTAAGTTTTTTATATGCATAGATGCCAAGTCTCATGCTCTTAATTTATTTTTTAAGAGCATCAAGAGTTGTTATTTTTGTTGTTGTTGCCTAAGCTGCCAGGCCATACAGCACAGAGTCCCCAAGAAGGCCATAGCCAATTCTCGGTTTCCTACAGATCTTTCAGGGAGTGTACGTTGTTAACATATGTTGTGTATGGTACAGTCTCTCATTATAATCGACTGTGTGAGGTGTTGTGTTACAGCCTGGACAGGCATCACTAACGGAATTTTCCAGAATTTCTGATAAATCAGAAAGGCTGGGTGGTACCTACATCCCAGCCTGGCCAGGTGGACCCATGTCCACATAAGGAAGACAGCATTTCGAAGGATGGTTGACAGGTAGCTGTGCATGCAGATGTGTATTGACATAGAGTCAGTTGTTACAGTCAGGGAAAATGGCAAAATATCTTTTATCTTATAGGTGTTCTGCATATAGTGTATAGGGTGGAGGTGGTTTGTGGAGGCTGCAAGGATTTGTGCGCCATCCATGTCCAGGTGGTCTTCAGGGAAGCTTTAAACCAGACAGAAATGCGCAATTTGAATTTGGTGCATACTGAGCATTCCATAATGTGAATTAGTGAGGTGTGTGTTGGAGGTGGAAGGCAAGCACATCATAGTCTGCTTTGCATTTTTCAGAGGTGCATCATATCTCATTATGCCTTCTAAGTATGATGCATTTGTTAACTGCCACCACTATCGTCTTGGAACTCAATATTACAAGTTTAAATAGAATTTGGGTGAATTGTAAATCAGTGTCATTGCAGTGACATTTAGTACAGGAAACAGAGAAGTGAGACAGTGAGACAACTGGGCAGCATCGCGAGAGCATAAGCATAAACTCTCTTGCTATTGCCTTTTAACTCAGATATTAGCAGGAACACTCTGTCTCTCTGGTTGATTTACATCTTGAATACAGCTAATAATTCTATTCTCCATGTATCAAAATATTCCACCAAGCTACAGCAAAATATAATCAAGTCAGGCCTAGTGTGCAGAGCCAAAAATCTAGGCGCACTTAACATTAAAAAGAATAATCTGCTGCCTGCATTCTGCCAAACAAAAAGGCTTGAGTAATGGTCATTTTCTTTCCCGAGTGCCTCCATCACAGCTCTAAATCCGAAGTTTATATCAAATTCACCAACAAAAGAGGAAGAAGAAGCTGAAGAAGCAGTTTTGCTCATCACTGTGGACATTGGAGATGTACACAAGTGTTTCTCACCAGGCCCAAGTTTTAAAGGATGTAAACATGGAAGAAAATCCAATGATGGAATGAAGCCTACGACACCCGTAGCGTTGCAGCTTAACTACAACCACTGCAATAGTTGCTTTGACGAAGATGAGAGAAAGTAACAGCAGCTTAAAAATAACTATAAAGAGAATAATCTGATGTCTGCATTCTGCAAAACAAGAAGGCTTGAGTAATGGTCATTTTCTTTCTCGAGTGCCTCCATCACTGCTCTAAATCCGAAGTTTATATCGAATTCACCAACAAAAGAGGAAAAAGAAGCTGAAGAAGCAAAGTTTCGTTCTTCACTGTGGACAGTGGAGATGCACACAAGAGTTTCTCACCAGGCCCAAGTTTTAAAGGATGTAAACATGGAATATAATCCAATGATGGAATGAAGCCTACAACACCCGTAGGGTTGCAGGTGAACTACAGCCACTGCAATAATTGCTTTGACGAAGACGAGAGAAAATAACAGCAGCTTCCTAAAACTATATTTTTTACAAAAAAATTTGCAACAATGATGCCAAATATAAAATCTTGAAAATACTCATCCATCAAACTCCCGAGAATGTGACATTATGCCTCCTCTAAAATTTCAGCCTTCTTCAAAAGTACATACTATCCTTCTGAAATCTTATCAGGAAGTTCAAAACTGCCTATTATCTCATACCGTTACAACAATGCAACTCAACTCATCACTTCATCCCATCAGCACTGCAGACAACTTCATCATCACTATTATCAGATTTATAATCTGAGATTATGAAATTTACCTCAACAGAGAAGAACTGGGGCTTTTGGTAAGTGTTAAAACAGTTTTTGTGAGAGATAGTGAGAGAGCAAGAGAGAATGGATGTGCGTTAGATGAATTTAGTGAGGAAATGAGGAAGCATGAGTGTGAGTGAGTTAGACTGAAATGTCTGTGACTGGATTTCATTACTGTACAGTATCTGTTACTGTATGGCATTAATAGTAATTATATTCACTACAATTTCACATTTATATTAGTGTGCATCATCATCAGCCATTATATACTCAAATACAGTAGTGCAAAAAATTAATACTGTATCAAGTGATGTGTAGATAAAAGTTTAATAAACTTGTTCACAGTATGTCATACATTTCTTAGATATTTATTATTGGACTAATGCACATTACGTTTTTACATGTGCTTAAATGTGCAAAATCTACCGTTAATTCAAAACACACTCTAATAAACACAATCAAAAAAAACCTTGATAATCTATCACGTGATGTTTAGCCAGACGTTTAGTAAATCTGTTTATAGTAAGTTTACATTACTTGGAATCTCGTTATCTAACAAATTCACATTAATACATACACTCTTGAGGTTCAGATTACCATAATGTGCTTTGTCAGTCTTCTGATAGTAGATAATGCATAGTACTAAACCTCACTGTACTATATTTTTTCATTTTTTCAAAATAAAAATAAAATGCATTAGAACAACTATCTTCTACTTTATACACAGGATTTAAATTGCAGTAGGTAGTGTTCATGTACAGTTTATTAATCAGGGCATGATTTAAAGGATACACAAGCGTTGGGACTAGCTTATATGCAAAGAATATAAGCCCTTTCACAAAAGGATTATCAACATACGTGTTTTTTGACATAATCAGGGAGTTGTGTATCCAAATGACCATATAAGATGAGGAACAACTGTGTGGAGCTTGAAAGCTGTGCTCATTCGTCAATTAATTGTTGGAATGTATATATATTTGATTAGATATGGATAGCATTACATTATTTTAATACATAACTGTTATGAACCTGGACTATTAATTTTATAGATTGTATTCACAGGGGAATATGGATAGTTCTTTGTAGTTTGAGTAAATACTGTATTAATTTGTCTTCAAATATAAGTTGCGAATAAAAAAATTTATAAAAATATAAAGCAAAATATTGTATAATCCGAAGCTCTGCAAATTTACATATTTCCTAGCTGTCTGGATGAGAAAATTTCCATGTCACATCTCTCGAAACCTGGTATCATATTCCCTTAAAATATGAAAAATATTCATCTATATTAAAATTTACTCTCGTATGCATAAATTGCGATGAAAATTATATATCTATATATATGAGCCATTTTACCCCTTACAAGAGGAGTGGTTGAGTCAAGGCAAAATACTCTGGCTCTCTGGGAAAAGAAAATACAGAGGATGGGATTCCAAGTTCCCTCACTCTGCTTCATTTGGTTGACTCTTACAACACGCAGGGGTACACAGGAAGTATTCTAGCCTCCTTCCCTCAGGGGAAACAAGTTTACATACAGATCATTTCTACTTTATGGATATCAAATTCAGTTTTCTTGGGTCCTCAAAATCACCAACCCAAGCACAGGCTATAAACATGGTGTCTATATACATGAGTCATTTTTCCCTTTACAATAGGAGTGGTTGAGTCAAGGCAAAATACTCTGGCTCTCTGGGAAAAGAAAATACAGAGGATGGGATTCCCAGTTCCCTCACTCTGCTCCATTTAGTTGACTCTTACAACATGCAGGGGAACACAGGAAGTATTCTAGCCCCCCTCCCTCAGGAGGAAGAAGTTTACATACAGCATCATTTCTAACTTATGGATATCACATTCAGTTTTCTTCGGTCCTAACGAATGCTCAAAATCACCAACCCAAACACGGGCTATAAACACGGTGTCTGATGTTGTCAACCAGTAAGATCAGGTAACAGTACTCTCTATATTACTCTCATTTAAGCCAATACAGTGTATTCTATTTTTATAACCAGTTTGTTATAAAAAATGGCAACATTCTCGTTCACACACCTTATCAAAAATAAGCTTTACTTAACGGGAAATTAAAAGTGATTTTGAAAATACAGTAATCTATTGAAATACCAATCAACAGGACAGAAAAAAAATCAGAATATATATGATGACTAATAAGTATAGCAATAGAATTCAGCAGGAACAGTTAAGTTAAACAATTACGAATATACCATTACGTTACATACGAATTAAATGTATTTGCCATAAGTCACATCTATATAACTCAGATGCGATGAAAACTATACATTAAATATAATTTCATTATAAATTTCAAACCCAAAGTAATATATCATTTCATCTATAAATACAAAATGTGCAGCTAATTACCTTAATGCAGCTTCATAACTGCAGAGATATCTAGTAATATTCATTGTAAATATGTAAGACCTTTAAAATGACTATGTTAGCTTGAATACTGAAAGCAGATCTAAGCTCATTAATACATTAGTATGACATTTTTTGAAATAATATACCCACCTTTACATTCATGTAGAATACAACAGCATACTCAGTTACCTTTCAAACTACAGTAATCAGAAAGCAGATTTTAAAAAAGCACTATTGGTTGGGGACAGGAGATCAAGGTAACCGAGTGGTTAGTATACTCGACTCAGAAGTTTGACTGACCCGCGATCTGGCCCACCATGGAGTGTTAGGAAAGGCAACCAGCCTTAATTCCTCAGACCCACCCTGTGTCCATCCCCAATAATGGGGTTTAGTAGTGAAACATAAAATGTAATACACACTCCTGGCTGAAGACAACTTCACACGCAAGTAAAGTATTTATGAATATAAAGTAAAAAATGATAGTGCATATCAGTACAAATGTAACACATGATATGGCAAAGTGAGGAACTGCATGAAAGTAATTAAAATATATACTGTTTACAATATATTAGAGAGGATACTAATATAATCATAATTCAAAAAATTTATTGGCAGAAAAATCAATTATCAAAAATGCTCATGATCTAGTCGAATAATATTATTTATTAATAAATCTAAATACATTTTAAATCTGACTTAAGCATAAGAAAGCTTTCCAATGAATTTCCACTTTTTTGAAATATTTGAATTTCAGTTAATTTAGATCACAGGGAAATTTCTGGACAAACATAGTTGGACAAAATGAAAGCTTAACTAAAGTACAAAACATAATCATATAATTTCTATATGGTATAAAATCATAAACTTTCTACAATAATCCTGGAAATAAAAATATCATATCTCAATTTAATTTTAAGGCAAGACAGTGTGTGCATTTTTGAGGAGTTTATAAATACGCAGAATAAATCATTGCCATTCTGCCATTACAGTGTCCCATTCACTAGCACTGATAAAAGGAGTATCTATATTAGAAACAATACTATCCCCACAATAAAGGCATTCACCAGCCACTAGGCTATCAATTTCTGCTCTGATTTGTTCTCTGTCACCCCAGAGTCCCCCCATACCAGTAGTATTTTCATCATTCGAGATGGCCAATAATTTCCCTTTCAGTTCAGATACTCTCTTTTGTTTAACTTCATTCAAATAACCCAAAACAGAATCAGACAAACAGTCCTGGTGGAATTTATGAGAGCATGGAAAAAGATAAAATGGTCTTGTCAATAGAGGATAGTTGCATTCACTACAACGATCTTGAGAATGAACAAAGGAGTGCTTCTGCTTGAATTTTTGAATGTCCTTGCGTATGTTTTCAGCAGTCTTGGCCGCATCATCCATTTCGTGCTTCAGATCTTCAATGTGTTGATTGTATTCCTGGAGAGACGTACAAATAGCATCCTTGAACTGGTCGATTGTTACAAAGTCTGGGAAAAATGGCAAAATATCTTCAATCTTAATTTGATCACATTCACGTAAAACATCCATGGCTCGGGACACATCCTGTTCCTCTTGTACAACATGGGCAGCTATCATAAGCCACAGCTTCTTTCGCAGATCTTGATCATACTTCGGACGATTGGCTGTTGCCTTTGCCAAAGAAGTATCCAGTTTTAATGCCAATTCAACTGCCTCTTGGTAAAGACCCATGGTAGTTAAAATGTGCACGCAAGCTTTATCTTCTCCAGCTGACATACATTCCCTTAAAGCAAATTTTAGATCATAATGTACACTCTGACTGTCATCTCCTTGAAGTTTCAAATATGGTAACAATCTATCAGGAGCATGGCTGATGTACAAACTAATTAAAAAATTATGTACAACTTCATCAGTCACGTCTAGTTTATCGACACAATACTCAATATACCGAAGTACTTCTTTTCCATGGCCATGACTTGAGTGGCAATGGACTAGAGTGGCAATAAGTTGGACAGGATTAAGTCGTCGTCCTTGCGATATCAAGCAATCCACAGCATCTTTAGGAACATCCTTCAGAAGAGTTGGAATGTGCTGACAAAACAGTTTTTCTGAACCCTGGTTGTTCAAAACTTCCAATGCTTCCAAATTACGTCCATGATGGATCAAGTGACGCAAGACCCTGTCATAGTCTTTTAACATTACAGAGACATTCACATAATTATCATGATCATCGTGAGAAGTAAACAGTTCATATACAGCAGAAGAATTATTCATGATGCTCTGACGTACTTTAGGGTCATGAAGGAAATTTTTTAACTGCTCATTGTAATTTCGATATTCTTGTGAGTTCTGCTGTCCAGAATCACGCAAATTTCCAAGCTTTTTCAGATATAACTCAAGAATCCATATTACTATGAGTGTAACCTGTGTCTGCTCGCTGACTTTCAAGGCATCTAATTTCTCATGTAAATAAATCTTCAGAGCTTCTTCCTCACCTGTTTCAACAAATTTCAAGGTCACTTCTTCAAAGGAGGTCATTGTCTTTGCAAACATCATGGCACTTTGAAAGTATTCTTTCTTTTCAAACAAATCTTGAGCTTCTCTAAGAAGAACGACGGATAAACGAGAAGGATCATTGCTACAGATCTTCTTAGCTTGATCATAATTACCCTGATCCATATATATACGCCACACATTCCTCCCTTCCTGTTCTATTTTATATTTAAACACTGCTCTCTCTGCATACACCCATATAGTGCCTTTGGTCATGTCTTTTGATATTCCTATCAACTTCCCACAATCTTCTGGAACAGAGCCCTCAAACACAACCTGATTATTCAAAATGCAAATACCAAGTATTTTATGTGGCCAAACGATAAATAAATGATATTCACTTAAAACCATACCGCATGGCTGGCCTCTCCCTTCAACACTTGCTGGAAATGGATTAAGAGCCTTCTGAATGGAAGCTTCTTCATGAATGAGACCACTCCATGAAACATCACCATAATATATCCCTTGTTCAACAACCCAAGCAAAATGCTTTGGTGTAAAATTTCCTGGAATATGATATATCTGCAGCCAAGATGTCTTCCAAACACTAGGTAATTCTGTAAATCTGGGAGGTAAACCAATATAATTATTAAACAATGAAAGAAACATTGGTCTCTCCTCGAGAGATTTTACACGACCAGCAAGTTGATAAATTCTTTCAGGAGTCGTGCATAATACTAAAAAGTGCAGGTCGTCAGTTGGGCTACTACGATACTCAACTTCTGAAACAATAACCGGTTTTTCTCTACCATAATCAATTAGCTGTTTGCAATATTCTTCATGACCTGACTGGAAAAATCGTTCATCTGAAGTTAGTTCCATTTCAAAAAGAAGACCCTTAGAGGTTCCGACAATAATTGGCCCCGTCACACTCTCGGACTGATTACGCTGACTCCATCCGACGCTGGTTACGAGATGCCCTTTCAGTTTGGATGTTGATTTTGGTTTGTTTGTTCTCAAAGGTAAATAAAGAGTATCAACTGGTGTGGCACCATCTCTACTCACAATACTAATAAGTAAATGTTGACCAGTTGGATCAAGAAAGATATTGTGAATCTTGGCTTGCAAAGCTAATTTGCAAATGTCAATTTCTTCTACAACATTAGGTTGTAGAAGATTTATACGTATTAACATTTTATTAGCCATCGCAAGAACCAGATGGTGATTTGAGACAACAAGATGTGTAATAGGATGTGGCGGGGAGAAATTCACTCTACGGTCCATTAAGAAAATTGCAGCTTCTTCTTCCAGTTTTTGGTTTTTAAAGGTGGTCGTGCCCAGTATGGACTGGGTAATGCCCAAGCCAGTCCCTTGAGACTGGGACTCATACTGGTCAAATATAGAAGCCATTACTATTCACTACGACACACAAATTGATATTATGAAAGAACAATATGATTTTTGTAAGTAACACACTATGCTTATCACTTGTCAACTTCCACCTTGTTGATACAAGATTTACAAATACATTACAGAGTAAATTCACGTCTTTTGAAATATATACTTCTCACAATGGCAAGCACATGTCACATCATTAATGTCAGTACTAGATGAATTTCAGCCACATAGTCTTAATTGGCTTTATCGCCGTACGGAATCCACCCCTTTTGATTCGTAATCGATTGTTTATGGATACCAAAAAATAAAAAACAGCTGACAGACAAAATCATGATGGCCGCGTTCACTTTCTACACCACAGAATTCAAATCTCCCAAAAACGAAACAAAAAATAATATTGTCTCATTAATAAGTGCCTCGTATTGTAATGGGACATCTTGTATTTCTGTGATAAGTAGATTCAAAAAGTAACTGAGACAAATATAATTATTTTCTCAAATTTTCTTAAATTAACATCATCCAGTGAAATACTGACACATTCACTTAAAAAAAATAATACCTAAAAGAGAACGGCCCAATATAATTTAAAAAACGCACTTTCTGATTTAAAAAAAAAAAAAGGCCACACCACTCTTGGGTATATATGGCGACTGTACTCAAGGTCGAAGATGACGGTCTTTTCTCAGATATCTATGGACTTTGGTTGGTTAAGAGAGCAAAAGACCCTTGTGCACGGTTTGTTTAACGCATACTTCATATTGCCCTGCAATAAGCAGCTTATTCCGATGGTGAGGAAATCAAACGATTGGCGAAGGTTCGATTGCAGCCCTCATAGCTCACCACACGGTGATTATATATATATATATATATATATATATATATATATATATATATATATATATATATATATATATATATATATATATATATATATATATATATATATATATATAGGCTGACAAGACACCATGGCATATTATCATTATTTACACTAATTAACTTAGTGTAAAATGGCTTATTGCGTGATTACTACATACATTACTAAATACAATGCGAACTATATTTTCAATCTAAAGCCACAACACTGACCAACAAGGCGGCCATATAAATTTTAACGTCACTATTCCAAGTTCAGTAAAACACACTTTACACTAAGTTTTCTACATGAAGGGTGAAAAGGTTATATCATATTCTTTGTCATCTCTAAATAGAATTTTATATATATTATAGAATTTCTAATTAAAAGGCTAGTAAAACAAAATACATAATAGACGGTCACCTTGTATCCTATGGTTCCTTAAACCAAAAGCATGTATTTGTTACACATATTTAATTTTGGTTTATTTAAAATGTATATACATACGCATCTCAGTATTTAAAAAAATGATAATTAACATAAGAACACAGTTACAGTCTATTTTATATAAGGAGAGAGAGAGAGAGAGAGAGAGAGAGAGAGAGAGAGAGAGAGAGAGAGAGAGAGAGAGAGAGAGAGAGAGAGAGAGAGAGAGAGAGAGAGAGAGAGTATCAATGCTTAAGTTTCAAATTTATAAAAAAAAATATGCACTCAAACTTCCAAAAAATAGAAAGAAAAAACTTTAATCCACAACCATATAACATTCAATTCTTTCATTCGATTTAACGTGAATTCTACTAGGAGTACAACCTAGTAGCCATTGGCATTTGTACGAGATTGCGATACACTACACATTTCCAACGACTAATTCTGTTTCGTAGATATTAATATGCATAATATACAGTTACTACGTAATTTTTTCTCATTCCAAAAATTACCCATATAACAAGTATGAAGTAGGTATTCTATGCTTGTATATGAAAGCAAGGTATACATATAAAAATTACCTTGAAATATATATAAACACACTGTGGTAATAGTTATTAATGAATGCTGTCAACAGGCATGAACCAATAATTACTTGGTATGGCTGTCGAGGGAGTTCAGACATTATCACTAGAGAATTCGATCACAGCTGTCTGTCTTCTCACTGATCTGAGTCTTAATAACCGGACACTTCGTGCAGTGAACAGGTATTTATAAGCACTACAATTAATTCTACCAACCATCTAGGTACTCCAGAGATAGTTTTGCAATTTGCCACACCATGCAACCACTTCAATTTCCTTATATATTCTTGAGAGACATTTTCACATTTACCGGTATCCAAAATACCTCCGGAAACTATCAGTGCAAGTTACCTCTACTTACCAGAGAAATGGGATTAACTAATAGCGTTGGTAAAAAGGTGCTTAAGATCGGGACGCCCGCCCCAAGCGAGAGCTAGAGTGACTGAGTAGGTGTCTGTTGCTGATAGCAATGCCGCACGGGTACGAAATTTTCGTAACCGTGACGTGTCTGCGACGCGTTGTACCCTTCCTTTCAAGGCATAGCTTCATTGCTGTAGAAATTTCAGGACAGGCTTTTAATACATACTCGCATTTTCTCGTACTTGAACCGGGAAGAACTTTCACAAATAGTCTGCCGTTTCCACTTGTGTACTCAGTGTACATGCTGAATTAACAGGAACTAGGAATGAGAGGACAAACACCAAACTGTCCCCTCCTCTGCTCCGATATAACCGTATTCACTTTCCTCTATGAACTGAAAGAGCAGTGTTGCCACAGAGAAAAATGGAAATTCACAAGATGGGCTTCCAAAAATTCACAAATTTCCATAAAAATCATAAGATCCATAACAATGCTAAATAAATTATTCAAATATATGATTCTACTGATGAAATTATTAAATATAAATACTCTATAACTTACATTATCGTATGTGAAGTCCTGTTATGAATTTCCTGTACCCAATGTCATGCAGGACAATAGAAAATTATAAATCTTCAACTTCTTCGAAGAACTCTTCAATGGGACACAATTCTGCTCTCTCCTTATTTGAATACTTAAAACCATATCTCTGTCTGATCCTGCCTTCTTTTAATTCATTTATTTGGAAGGTTCCCACTCAAAGCAAGACACTTCTTTTCTTGTAATGCTTTATTTAGCTAGTAAGCGATTAGCCACTGTATCAGTTTGTAACCTATTTGTTTGCTTAGTTTTGATTAAGTTCACTTAAGAAAGAATCATCTCAACAGAAGCTGATGAATGTGGGTGTGCTAAGACACCACACATTAATTTGGAGAGCAAATCAAATTTGGGTTGATTGAGTCTATCCTTTACTTGATTGAGTTCAAAGCAAAAAGATGTTGCAGATTGATTTAAAAATTTATGTTAATAAAATTAATGAAATTATTACCAAAAACAAATCAGTCACTAATAATTATATAATGACTTTTAGTTTTGGCATCGTGGTGTGTTACTTCACGGAGTTCACGTTTGACGAATGAAACCAACCCGTACGTGTATTGTATGACGAACTATACGGCACAAAGTTGGTAATGCTTGCTGAGTACGTGGATGGGCCCACTACCAAGTACAATCATAAATGTAATATTACCCAAATTGAAATTTGTGAGGCAATTCAAGCTATTGTTGGAAGTATTATCGTAATGATAAGATAATCACCATAATTATATTACAATGCAAATAATATTTTCAAATTTTGGTTATTTATTTTTTTTATAAATATTGATAATTATTTAATTTATATGACAACTTCACAAGATTTTGTAAAATTATTATTTCAAGATCAAAAGGTGATAGCCAAATTCACAAAATCTTGTGAAAAATCACAAGCTGTGGCAACACTGCGAAAGAGGTTCGAAGTCGGATCCTTCCTGGCAAGGCAGTTGATAAACAGTTGGGAGTGTTAGCCAAACACTAGAAGAAGCAGTAGGAAGTTCTTGGACCTAAACCCCCCCAAAATAAGGAAAAATATTGCAGATATACTGATAACGTTTAAACTTAAAAAAAGTGTACTTATGCCATGAAGTAGAGCATTCATAATCGAGCATGGAGTTATTAATCCCCATCCGAATGGGGGTGGACAGATAAGTTGGATGGTGATATCTGTTAATTGCTATATATTCAGGGAACGGAAAATTACATTTGCTGCAATGTTTACGCATTGGACACAGAGAGAAGGCTATTCATTGGAATATATACCTAGTGAATTAGATTAAAATATGTTCTTGGATATTCTATAACAATGTGCGCAATAAGGAGGAAATAATTGGTTGTTCAAATAAAACCTAAATTTACTAGAAATAATGTTTTATATACATTTTTAATAATAATAATAATAATAATTATTATTATTATTATTATTATTATTATTATTATTATTATTTATAATAATAATAATAATAATAATAATAATAATAATAATAATAATAATAATAATAATAATAATAATTTGGACCACGAATAAATTAAATCATCTCTACTAAATCTCGGTAGCTATTAAAATCTTCAAATGAGCGGAACAACAACAACAACACACACGAGAGAGTAAGAGAGATATCCTGCCTTTGATCGGGCAGTGCATTCATTTTAAAAAGAAAAAGGGATAGCTACATATCACCCAGGGATTGGACAGGGTCGTCTCATGGCTTAGGAGCTGATGGATATTTAAGTGCATCCTCTTATGCCGTGGTTGGTGGTGGTATCCTTTTTTCTATCAGAGGTCTCTCTCTCTCTCTCTCTCCTCTCTCTCTCTCTCTCTCTCTCTCTCTCTCTCTCTCTCTCTCTCAGTAATCATGGAGACGTAATGGACGAATAAAAAGAGAATAAAATATCCGGATATGCACCATGAGAAAGTTATCATCATCATTATTATTATTATTATTATTATTATTACTGTTATTATGTATTGTACTAAGTACATTATTTATAAAGTTTATAAGTGATCACCTATCAGTTTCTAATTTGACAACAACATTTATACTCAGACTCATTATTGATCCTCTCTTACTTCTAATCTGGATTCTCTCTCTCTTCGCCATAAGGTATCTTCCCTTTCTCTTTTCTGTCGCTACTACTTCCATCGCTGCTCTGATGAGTTGGCGAGTTGCATCCCTCCCCTACTGCCGAGGCCGCGTAACAAAACTAACATTCGCAAAGCGGCCTCATCTCACAGATACTGTGTGGAGATTTGTAGCTCGCGGATTGGTCGGTGCAGCGACTGCTTCTTCCCATCTACCTCCAGACTCTGGAACTCTTTTCCTCCTTCCGTCATTCCTAATTCTTATGGCCTTCATCCTTCAAAAAGCAGCTCTATCGTCATTTCAGAGCCTAGTCCTCCATATCTCTGGGTCCTCTGTACTTTGACTGTGTTTTCTGCTTGTCGTTTTCCTTTGTGTGACATTACCTCATCTCTTCCTTGTCCTTAACCTTTCCTTTTCCTTCGTCTTGGTATTTTTCCCGTGCCCGGGCCTTTACTGATGAGGGCAGTTTCTGCCTGTCCCGGTGTCACACTCATAAAAATATTATTATTATTATTATTATTATTATTATTATTATTATTATTATTATTATTATTATTATTATTATAAGTAAAAGAAACTTCACCACAACGTGAATGGGTAATATATGAATAAAATAAAAGTCCCCAATAATAAAAACTTAATGTATGAAATACTACTCAAGAGCTTTCGTTAACTTGATCAGTTTACATTCTCAGTTTCGCTACTGTTTATTTGTAAAAAGGTTACAAAGATGGTGAAAATAGTGAATAACAGTTGTTAAAAGAAGTACTGTTATTGGTAAGAATGCATTTAAAAAGTAAGAATTAAATTTGTATCATAACCTATAAAGTACTGCCATTGATTGTCAAAGTTTTTCTTGCAATGTGTTCTGATCTTATAACTGTTGTTCATGCAGAATTGATATACCGTATTACTTATGTAGTTGGAGAGTCTCAGCATCCCCATATAACTCATCAACAGCATCGGTGCCTCTCTCGGGTTCTCTCTCTCTCTCATTTTTGTTTTTTTTATAATTGGGCCTGGGCACGAAGAATACATAATGAGAAACAGAGATGGAGAGTGTAATGACTTGTCAGATGCGAAGGGATAATAAGAGTTGTGTGATGAACATCTAAGAATATTCTGGACAGATTTCAAATTCATCGATGCCTGTGCAGGAAAATAGGAAGCAGCACCCGTAGAAGGAACAGTACAAAGGGTTTTAAACTTTTTCTTGACCGTTTTACATACAATCGTCTCAATAACCCTGTCTTCCTGAGTAAAAGATTTGTTATATTCAACAGTATCTCTTAAATCAATTTAGCACTCCTTCAACTACTCTTCTCTTCCCTATTTATAAAAATCGGAATGTAGGCAAGAGAAGAGCATTGTTATAGGAAGAACGCGGATCTTGTAAATATATAAGATTAGTCACAATATGGGCACTTGATACATCTTAATCCTAGATGAAGCACTTGCCCTCAGCCTCGATCCTAAATTGGTACTATACAAGGAATTAAATACTTTAAAACCTATTGAATACAAACTCTATTGTTCGAGGTCAGGTTAACCTAACCATACTTTGAAACTTTAGTTATTATAAAATCAGTAAGACAAGGACGACTATTTTTAAATCTATATGAGACAAACCTACCTTACCACATAAATAAGTATAAATATGCTTCTGATAAATCACGATGACTTTCAAGATTTTAGTTTTGATTCACGATAACGGTATAATATCACAAAATGTTAATGACGAATGCCAGAACAGGGTTACTTTGTGAAGCAGAAAGAAAGCTATTTAATTTTTAGATACATGTGGACCAGGTTTTTGCTTCATTTTCAGATTAAGCATCTAAAAATGAGGTCTGGTGCCAATTTTTAGATTGCCCATAACAGAAGACCGATGCCCATTTACCCTGTAATGACCCCATGGCGGTAAGAAAAGTCATTGGGATATTATTAGCCTCTGGCGAACGAGTGCGCTTTGATTCGGCCATTCCCCCTTTCATGGGAATTTTGACACTACAGTGGAACTTATCATTTGGAGGTTCAAGTAAACTTTTTAAGCTTAGAAATTATACTCTTTGATATAAATATCTACATATCATATCAGTTCAGGATTTTATACACTGAATACAACTAATATCTAGTACTTTAGCATGAAGGTGCTATACTGCAAGGGCACCCATCGTGGATAGATTACTTGTGATTATGGCAGCTAACTTATCCAGTATTTACTTCATATATTTACCTCTTTTTTCGGCAAAATACATTAAAATGGAAATTTAAGATTAACCTGATTTTTTTTATCCCACTAAACAAAAGAAAGAGAAAAAATAACTCAGGTTTTTAGAATAAAAATGCAAATAACCCAAGAATTGGTCTATTACAAGTACGTATAGTATATACCGAGTGCATTATATGAATGCAAATGATGTCCTTGAAGAAAAAAAATCTTAGAAGGATGATGATAACAGTTGTGTGTATATTAACGCAAGGAACAAACTCATTAAAGAATTACATCGGAAAACGTATCATTCACACCTTAATCGGAAACAAGTAAACAGGTGTGAAAGAACATTACGTCCGGAAGGGTGATGGGCACTGTCTGTCACCCGTCGACCCTTCTTTCCCTGTTGCAGATTGGTCAACACCTGTCGCTTCGTCCCTGCCTGACGTATGATGTCTGTCAGGTGCAAACACGTTTATCTGTCGAAATTGTAAGTATATATTGTCCAATTTATTATTACGCTATTGATCTCCTCGATTAGGATGGCCTAATATGTTTTAGAATATATGTATGTGTATATTTAGTAGTTTAATTGAAAGAAGGTCACAAGGAGATATCGTACAGATGATCATCATCTCAGGGATGTCGGTGAAGATGATATGCTCAAGTGATGATCTGTGACAGAGGAGAAGGGAGGCATACGTGCAGAACTTACGCTCAAAGTGTTACGTGTCGGGGTGTGCGTTTTTTTCTTTTAATTTTATTTCCAGTGTGTTTTATTTTAATCGCGCGACGGGTCATTGATAATATTAAGCATTTCATAATTTTGTCTGCGAAGGTGTTAACGCTCCCATATCCTACGGGAGTGTGAGCAGCAGGTCCCACCCTTCTGCGCAGACGGTTCCAATATGCCTCTTTCGACCTGCAAGTGTAATAATTCCTTCATATATCAATAATCTAAATTTGCTTGGAAAAGGAAAATAAAAATTCACGACGTTCTTAAGTATTATTCCAAGTGATATTCCATACCTAAAGCTTTCGAAAAGAGAAAGGAAATAATTCCCAAATGAATGTCGAGTAGTTTTATGACGTCATTTCCGTGAGGTGGGAAAGGGTTTTTTTCGAGACTGGAGTGAGATGAGTTAGAGTGTGAGAGTATAGGTTGGTGCAGATGACTGGAGATGATGGTGAACGATTGAGATCGAGTGAAATCTGGTGCATCCGACGGCATCCATGGCCCAGGTGGCTGCCACTGCCCTCAGTGACATGTAGACAGGAGACCCATGACCTAGTGAAGCGAGAGATCAGGCCGCAAACATAGGCAACTGGTGCGGAAACGAGACAGGGCCGCGGGACGTCCGCGCCTGCCTGCGGCTAGGAGCTTTATTCCAAGAGTGTACTAATGTCATGGGTTGTTTTGGTAGCGCTGGGGCGAAAGGTGACGCCGAGGAACACAAAAGGCGCAAAGAAGCCAACAAGAAGATAAACAAGCAAATTCAGCAGGACAAACAAGTCTACCGAGCCACCCACAGACTGCTATTACTAGGTAAAAAAAAAAAAAATTCTCTATCGTCTGCTTAAGCGGCCATATTGGATCTTTCCCATTTATTCTTCGCCAATTTCCTTGCCTGTAACTATTTTAATGGTGCCGAAGGGTTTTCCTGACGGCTGACTAGGACACTTCGCCGTAGCTCTCATGTCCCTGTCGTATTGCAATTTTCCTGTAGGTGATCTAGGGCGTTCATATCCCGAAGGAGGTGACATCTTCGCCTTCTCGCTTATCATTTTTTGCTTTTTCACCCTATTTCAACTGCTCGATTCTTTACATTATCCTCATCATTATTTCCCCCATTTGAAAGTCAAATAGGAACGGTGTAATTGGAACACTCGTAGTCATTAACTGTTGCACTTGAGTGGGTTCGTGGGTAGCATATCGAAATTGATCAGGTTCTGTAATTGGTTAATACCCACTGTTTTTTTTTTTTTTTTTGGCGTGAGAGACACGTTAATTTAGCTTTGCATAAAACTAGGTCATTCATGTATGTAATTAGGACAGATATACAGTCAGTAACTGTGCCACAGTAATGGGTACTAAATCGGTCTGTTAGCATATCGAAATTGGGGAGGATTTGCAATTGGACAAAACCATTTTTGTTTCAAGAAGTGAGAGTAATTTATGTAATTTTGTCATATGCGTCATTTTGAGACATTCATAGAAGGTTTTACAGTAATTGAGTCATCGTGATCATTACTTGTTGACGGGAGTTGGTGTCTGTAATTGGAAGGAATTTTTTTGTTACTATTAGACTAGGCTGAATTGGTTGTACGTATTATAGACTTTGTCATTACTGATTTAATTGGGATGTATGTTCATAAGTGCATTTGTAATTGATAATATGAAGTTGTTGGTAAAATATTGAATTTTAGGAGATTCTACAGTCAGGTAGAGCCAATTTTGGTATGATTTACTTATGGGGATTGATGGAATATTGCCTTTTATATATATATATATATATATATATATATATATATATATATATATATATATATATATATATATATATATATTATATAGACGTATTCCCATAGGTGAGGTTAGGACAAAAATTTTTTCGACACAATCCCCTCTTCTAAAAATTTACCTCAGTTTTTTTCCTCCTTGTCTAAAGAAATAATTATTGTTTTATATTTCACATTGTCACACAGTCATGTAAAGGAGATGACATATTTTCATTAAATATGAAGGTTTAATAGGCCCTTCGTAGCTTGTCGAAATTAATGAGATCCTGGGATGGTTTTATACCCAGTTTTGCTTTATTATGATAATGGTATATGTTTGCATTCACACCCCTATTTAGGGTAACACTCAATGGAATTTGTATTAGGTTTGATTAGGGTAAATTAGTTCACACCTAATTAAAAACGAGTTGCTAATGGATATTAGTTTTAATTCGTTAGTTTTGGATATTTATTTCAACATTTTGTTTTTTTTATTTTCGTTGCATGGTGTGAAAGCTACAAATGAATGTCTTGATAACATATGGAAATTAGATAAACTTTGTTAAATAAAATTTATCATTTGAGTATGAGACATTGTTTTACCATTTGTCATTCAACATATAACTGGGACATATTCTCTATAGCTGTTGAATAATAATTAAAATAGGGTTTTCATAGTTTGGGAATTGAAAAGGTCCTATAATTGTATAATGCCTTGTTACTTTTTCAAGAAGTGAAGTGATTATTTAAACCTGGCCTGTTTCTTATTGTATAAAATTGGGTCATACTTTTCCATTAGAATTATGCAGTTGTATTATGGAATATAGGCTTGTTGGTTGATTATCGAAATTGGTGACTATCTGTAAATGGGTTAGACTGTTTTTGTTTTTCATTGAGATGCCATCAGTAATATACAAAACTAAGTTATAGTTTTGTTTTTATTATTTAACCAGGCAAATTTGAGACTCATCCTCCAAAACTAATACTTCTTCCACGTCCTATTCTTTTAAGATTTTTTTTATACTTTCAAAGTGTCATGGTCTTATCAAAAGCTAGTTTATGGAATAATATATGATAAATTCAATATTATTAACCTTTTAAGTCACCTAATATTTTTGTTGTTGTTTGGTTTGGAACTAACCCTTGTTTAAGCTCACCCCGAGGCGTTAGCAAGGGCATCCAGCCTTAATTCCCCAGCTCTTAACTTATGTGTGTCCATCCCCTTTTGCATCCAGCCTTAATTCCCCAGCTCTTAACTTATGTGTGTCCATCCCCTTTTGAATGGGCATAAATAGTTACGGATAAAATGTCAGAATAAAAATATTTGGACAATTTTGAATCTCATGACACTTGGAGGACAAAACTAGTAAACCTAATCAAGCTTAGACTAACCTAGATTTAGTCACATCAAACCTTACCAAGCCCACGAATACACATACCGGTACATATCCAAGACTTCACAATGTGGAACCTAATGATACCTTGTAGAAAACGCAGAGGTTTTGTAAATAATAACCCTCTTACTACTAGCTACTGTTTTCTTAGTAAGACTTATTTTATACTCCAGATAAGATTGATTTCTTATTTATTCTTCCCTTACAGACACTGATTTACTAATCATATTAGCAAATGACAATATACTCAAGTCAGTCTCCCATTTTCTTCAACATTTTGAGGTTGATGTCTATAGAGCCAGTGTATAGCCGTTGGTATACTAAATACGTTCTCGATGAATGTGTACCCATGAATAAATGTTCACTAGTGATTTTGAGTATGATAATGTATATAAAATTTCTCTCTTCATAATTTTAGAGCAGAGCTCATTATTATATTAAACTTTATTACCTTTTACTTGAAAGGTAATGTTATTGTAGCAATTCTATATATGGAACATGACTTCAGCAAAAGATATGTAGTAGAATAACGTAAGAATTGATTTAAATGCCCTGGTACATCCCAGCTGTTCTTTATTTTATTACTGTGTTGTGCCATATATACCATCATATTGTGTGACTTGAAATGATAATTACCTAAAGAAGAAAAACATTTTTAAACCTTTCCATTTTGTTGTTGTCTATGTTAATGTATCTTCAGTACCTTTTATCTTTTCCTTTTGCTGATCAGTTTTGTTTCCCTTTCCATTGGTTGTTTTTCTTAAAGTTAAGCTGCATTCTGTGTTGAGATTATCTCGTAATGTCGAGCTACATTCAGAAACTTTAAATGTTTATATTTTCCTGTCTTATAAATGAAAGCATTTTCAGATTATAAAGCTATATAAATGTAATTACATGAAAGTAGGGAAAGCATTGTCTTTTTATTGTATTGAACTTTGTTCATAGATCAGAATTTGCCATTTTTGAACTGACATCTGTAATTCATTTTAAAATTTTTTCAGTGTCCCATCATAATAATAATCCGAATCTGGTTTTAAGTACAAAATCCTCATACTTTTCTTTAACTGTAATTATTGGGACTCTTTCTAAGTAGAATGTAGCTCTTGGTGGGGAGTATTTTAATTTACAGATTTTGGTAGTCATTCCATCGTTGTTGTGTCTTCTTTGTGGTGTGTAATTCATTATTATATGGCATGCAAGGCGTCTGGTACTTCAGTATTTTTGTAATATTGTTCCAATTTTTACTTGCGAGTTCAGTAAGATTATGGTCTACTCCAGGTCATCCTTATTTTCCATTTTACTGTCATTTAGTTGAACTTGGTTGTTTGTTTACATTTATAGTCAGTCATCAAATTTTGGTCATATGTTGTGTAACTGTAAGTGTTGTGTTACCCTGCTTGTCAATTTTTTGGTTGTAAATAGTGTATAATATTTTGATAGGGCTTCAATATAATTTTGAATTAGTATTCATTCTGTTAGGTTTTGGGGGAATTTTCTGTTCCTGTCATGCATGATACATGTTGATAGAATCTCAAAGAATGTTGTAACCAATGATATAACAATATATGGAAAGAGCTTTGTTTAAACAATGCTTTGTTGTTAAAATTATGTTAATACTATACAAAAGCCATATTGATTTATTTTTAGTCATTATGCAATTGATATTGTGCCATTTTGCATACAGTTCTTTATAAAAAAAATATTTTTTTGGGTATTTAACAGTGACTTAATTTTCCATTTTCCTCACAATGTTTAAGTTTGAGGGCTATATTGCAATAATTAATTTTATGGGAGTATATTCGAGTCAAGACTATATTATCCAGTCTTTTATATGTACATCTTAAAATTATATACTTACACAAATGTTTTTATTTGCAGTGTTATAGCCTGGTTAGTTTTAGGAAATCCAAAAAATGAATAAATATCGTTTTCCTAGTGAGATGTCTGTCAGTCTTTTAAAACTTTTGTGCCATTGTAGACTTATTGTATTTATCTTATTGGCAGAGAAACCACTTCCTCTTGCTTTGATAAAAGTGTGCGTAGCACCTCAAGTACCTAACTGACTCCTCATTTGCAACAATTCTTAGCAATTCTGATAGTGTATTGCAAATTTTGTAAAATCTGCATTTAGTAACCTTCAGTAGCTTCCACCCCCTAAACTCTAGCTTGATAGAAGTGTCTTTAAGTATATTATGATTCATATGGGATTTATTCCTTAAGTTATAGTAATGTAGTACATGTTTTGCTCAGATTATCACAAAGCTCTCTCATAAATATCTATCTACCTTGGCTGTTTCCACCTTTAATTGGGGGGTAGCCGACATAAAAAAAAGAAAACAATAAGGGGATTACTTTGCTCTATTGGCAATGATGAGGGAGCTAGCGACCATTCAGTTGGCACTGCTGGAGTGCCACAGTCCATCCTCCCGGCTCTTCCACAACTTATGTCGCTTCACAACTGCCAACTCTCCTACTGCCCCTACCACAGGGCTACCTCTGTAAGATGCACCCTGTGGTAGCAGCAGATGCTCATCAGAGCTGTGTCACAATCGCTCGCCACTCATGCCTATTCCTAGCACACTCACTTGCTTCCCTCACATCCATCCTCCTATCATTCAGGGCTCTCCTTACTCCATCCATCCACCCAAACCTAGGCCTCCCTCTAGCATTTCTCTTATCAACTCTCACACTCATCACCTTTTTCAGCAGTCTTTCATCATCCATCCTTTCCACATGGCCAAACCATCTCAGAACATTCATATCTATTCTGACTGCAATTTCTCTCCACACTCGTTCTTGCTCTCACCACTTCATTCCTAACCCTATCCAACCGAGATACACCAATCATTCTCCTCAGGCATTTCATCTCATACACATTTAGTTTCCGTCTCTCACTTTCATACCCTATAACTCTGTTCCATACATCACAGTTGGCACAACCACTTTCTCATACAAAACTTTCATAACATTAATTTCCAACCCTCTCGCCTTCATCACTCCTTTCAATGCACCCAACACTTTACATCCTTCATTCACTCTGTGACACACATCTGCTTCCACTCCACCATTTGCAGCTATAACCGAGCCTAAATACTTGAACTGATCAACTTTCTCAAATGTCTCTCCATTCAACATAACATTCAATCCAGCACCATCCTCATTTCTTGTACACCTTATAACCTTACTCTTTCCCACATTCACTCGCAACTTCCTTCTCTCACACACCATTCCAAATTCTGACACTTAACTGAGACAGCTTCTCCTCTGAATCTGCCACCACCACAGTATCATCTGCAAACTAACTGATTCAGCTCCCACTCGTTATCATCCCCATCTACCATTCTCAAACCTCGACCACGCACTCGCTCATTTACCTCTTTTACGACTCCATCAATATCCAAATTGAACAGCCATAGTGACATCACACATCCCTGTCTCAGTCCCACACTCACTGGAAACCACTCACTCACTTCATTCCCTACCCTAGCACAAGCTCTACTGCCCTCATACAAACTCTTCACTGCATGTAACAGTTTACCATTAATTCCATATAACCTCAAAACATTCCACATTGGCTCTCTATGAACTCTATCATACACTTTCTCCAGATCCAAAAATGCAAAATACACATCCTTACCCTTTGCTGAATATTTCTCACATAACTGCCTAACTATAAAAATCTGATCTATACAACCTCTACCTCCTAAAACCACTCTGCACTTCCGCGATGACATTTTCTGTCTTATCCCTAATCCTATTAACCAGTATCCTACCATACACTTTTCCTACCACACTCAACAAACTTATACCCCTAAAATTACTGCTTTCATACACATCTCCCTTACCTTTGTATTGGTGCCATTCCACTGGCACCATTGACAACATAAAGCATATATTAAACACTCACTAACCATTCCAATGCAGTCACACCCCCTTCTTTCAACATCTCCGCTCTCACACCATCCATTCCAGGTGCTTCACGGCTTTCACTTCGTACAATGCCCTTTTCACCTCTCTTGTAATCTCTCTTTCATTTTCATCTCCCATTACTGCACTTGAACACCCCCCACTTCCACTGTTGCTGCCTCTCTATCTTCCTCAATATTCAGCTAGCACTCAAAATATTTTGCCCATCTTTTCCTTGCATCTTTCCCTCTTAACATCTGTCCATTCACATCTTTCACTGTCTCTTCCATCCTCGATCCACCCTTCCTTACTCTCTTCACTTCTTACCAAAACTTCTTTTTATTCTCCTCATATGACCTACTAAGATCCTGTCCCCACCTAACATTTGCCAACCTCTTCTCTTCCTCTACCTTTCGCTTGGTTTCCACATTTTTCTCCTTATATCTTTCATACTTCTCTCTACTGTTACTCTGAGCCATTCCTCAAAAGCCGTCTTTTTCTCTTCCACCTTCATTTTCACCCCTTCATTCCACCACTCGCTACCCCTCTTCATGCCACCTCCAACAAACCTCTTTTCACACACATCACTTGCATGTTCCACAAAACCTTCTGTCATCAGCCCACATTCCTCCTCTAACTCCCCAACTTCTCTTTCTTTCACCCTGTCATATGCCACTTTCAACCTGTCCTGATATTCCTGTCTCTTCTCTGGATTTTTCAACTCTTCCACCTTCACCATTTCCCTTCTACATCTCCCCACTCTATTTCCCCACTCTTTTGCTACTACCACTTTTGCTTCAACCAAAAAATGATCAGACATCCCAGCAGCCACGCCCCTAAATGCATTACATATTTCACTCTACCAATCATTCTCTTTGCTACCAACACGTAATCCATCAATTCTCTTTCTTTCACTCTTCCATTTGCCACTCTCATCCATGTATACATATTTATTAATTTCTTTTTGAAAAAACTATTACCTCTCACCAACTCTTGCTCCACACATATCTACCAGTCTCTCGCCACTCTCATTCCCATCAGGTACCCCATACTTTCCTACAACACTTTTTTCCTCTCCATCACCCACTCTGGCATTCAAGTCACCTAACACAACTACATAGTTCGTTCTACTCAGACCATCCACACACCTAGTTAACTCATTCTAGAATTCATCCCGCTCTTCCTCACTTCTCTCATATCCTGGCCCATACGCACTAACAAAAGCTCAACATTCCCTACCTATCCAAGTCCTCACCCACATTAGCCTAGATGACACTTCTTTCCATTCCACTACCTTATTTACCATCCATTCACTCAGCAATAATGCCACTCCTTCTCTTGCTCTTCCCCTTTCAACCCCAGACACCCCACCTGTCACATCACTAAATGCCACTTCTCCTTTTCCTTTCATCTTTCTCTCACACAATGCCTATACATCCATCCTCCTCCTACCAAACATATATCCAATCTCACATCTTTTGCTCTCTACCGTACTAGAACCACGCACATTTAGACACCCCAAAACTAGAGATTGGGGAGAAGTAATTCTCCCCTCTACTCCCCTTCTTCTTTGACGACTCGCAGGAGGTTAATACAAGGGGGGGATTCCCAGTCCCCTCGCCCCGTCCACTTTTAGTTGCCTCTTACGACACGCAGGGAATACGTTGGGGCTATTCTTTGATGCTGTGCCCGTCACCACAGGGCACACGTAAATATTAAAAGATTTATTAAATGGCTTCTCTGTACAGGTATATAGTTTAGGGAATAGAAGTCTCATTGGGCTTTAATGGCCATTTAACATTCTTTTGGGCTTAAAGTCAAAGCAAAATACTGGATTTGTACTCCCGTAATGTGTTCTTAGTTCATTGGAGCATATATACAGTATACTCCTCTCTTGAAAATCGTATTTTTTGCAGTCTTAGATCCCCCCCCCCCAAGAAGCAATACTGAACTCTGTAACACATAATTTTTCCTTAGGGACTTTGTTGACAAATCATTTGAGTCTGAAAAGTTAGTTTTTTTTTTTAAACGTTTGTTTTAATTTGTGAGTGGAGGTCAATTTGCTTAACTTGTTTGTTAGACAGATATATTAACTGTACTGGATTGAATACCTGTTACAGTCTTGATTGTGAGACTAGTTCCAGATCTTCGGTTTGCATTTATTTCCATTACATTGTTTATGCTTACAGGAAGTCGCCAACTTAATCACAGTTGGTCCCGACTGACCAGTCGTAAGACAGTATGGTTGTAGGTTGAACCATTAAATTAATTGAGGAGTGATAGTATGGTGTATTGTTGGGTCTTTTTTATACTGTAACTTTATAGCACCAGTTTATTGACTCCTCATTATTATAACCTGTTTAACATTTTTCAGAGAAATAATGTTATACTATGAAAATAAAATGTGTAAAATGTCTTACACTCTTTACACATATGTATTGGCCTGTTGTGCTTGGCTGTGAGACATCAATGTCGTTATCAGAGGTAGTACTTACAGTAGCTGGAGGTGCATATTTTTTTAACTTTTTTTTTTTTTTTATTGTGATGGGCCAAAAAAAATGTATACAGTATATATAAATCTTCCCCTTATTGAACCTGGGTGCAAAGAAAAGAAAGTAAAGAGAAACAGAGATGAGGAATGTTATTACTTGTCAGATATGGAGGGATAATAAGAAATGTGTAATGAATATCCAAGAATATTCGGTCTTTATGTAGGTCTATAAAGAGAACCGTAACTGAAGGAAGACTTAACTTCGAACTGCTCTGGACAACCCTATTTATTCAGTGCCGTTTTAATTGTTAGTTTCTTTATCCTCATTTAATTTTGTTATATTATGCAGGGTTGGAAAAAATCATGATCTTAAAAGAATTATTTAAATATGATTTTTTTTTTTTTTATATCAGCAGTGATTTTTTATTACCCCACCAACCACAGTATTTCCCCACAAAGGTGAGCAGGGTAACATCTAATAACCATAACTGTTCTTAAGGCGTGTACAGATGTCTCTCATCTTAGATGGTTATAATTAGTGCGGTTTTGAGTAAATAGGTTGGAAAAAAAAATCAAAATTGTTCCCCAGAGAAAATACATTATAGCAATTACAGTACTGTTTTTACATGAATTAGAATTAGAATTGTATGTGGCAGAGTTTAAGTAAAGAACAGTAATACTGTATAGTCTAGGCATACAGTCATGTTTTATCTTAAACACATTAACTCCATGCAAATTACCGACAGTATTATAAGGGTTTTGTATATTGTATATGTGATTTTTACTGATATGGGAAGTGATGGAACCATTTAACAGCATAATATGACAGACAGCTATATATGAAATAAAAAAGCATTTGCGAATAGGCATATATCTCGAAAAAAGAAAATCTAATCCAAAATCGTAAACCTGTATATGTTGTTAAATTTTTCACTTTTAAAAAATAAATCTAATACTGAAATTATGCTCAGAAGAAGTGTTTATAAACAGTCTCCAGCTTAGATACTCTCGTAAAAAAAAAGTGAAAGGTAGCTGCAATAGTTAAAACATTCCCAATTCTCAAATTTTTCATCCTTTAAAGAACAAAAGTACCTAGAATTGAAAATATGCTCAGCAGAAATGCTTATGAAGAGTCTCCAGGTTTGACACCTTTTCCTGAGCTTTGAATGCAAAGGACAGAAGGAAACATGTACTTCTCAGTTCTCAGTCTTCGGAAAAAATGGATTTTTTAAAACCCATTTGGTTGAAATGCTTATGAACAGTTACCAACTTTGATGCTTTTTCCTGACCTAAATGATTCTTGATCTTAGAATGTACATACCCATATGATGAAACTATCCTCTCACAACTTGGTACTGATGCATCTGCCAAAAATATCTTCATAAGACCATCCATTACGCATTCTTTTTATATAATTTGCAAATTACAGACACTCCACTAGTTTCGAAGTCCGTTCGTAAGTACAATCGTTCATAAGTTGTGTTCAGGTAAAAAAATTCTTTACAGTATATACATATGCTGTACAGTACTGTATCATACTGAGGCTAAAGACACTTAACTACTATATAAAGCATAAAGTATAAAGTATAAATGAAGTTGAATACAGTAATAATATATGTAATAATACAGTACACTAATACATTAATACACCAGTAGATAATGAAGAGGATTTTGTTCGTATTTGCAAATGTTTGTAACTTGGTCGTTCATAAGTAGGGGAGCGTCTATACTTCCCTCCTGTAAAATGGGAGAGGGATTCTACAACATCTTTGCCAAAATGAAGCTTGTTAAATAGTGTGCTTTTTCTTGGAAGAATTTGGAAAATAATATGGATAGGACTCACTGTCATTCTGCTCTGCAGTGTGTCACTGTTCGGGAGTAAGATACTTACTTTAATACTTTTAATCTACTACATTTTCTTGAAGTTGGGAAGGTGTCATAGCTATGTTTATTCTTTTCTCAAAATATCAATCTTGGTCTTGGGATTGTAATGTAATTACTTCATAACTGTGTTTTTCATGTGTCTGTATTCTCTGTCATATTGGATTAAAAATTTTTTGTAACCGTTTAGAAAGCTGTTTGCGACTTATTCCTCAGAACTTCTGTATGCCATTTAGTAGTATATATTTTATTGATGTTATTAATTTCATGAAGAGCTCTTATGAACTTGGCATGGTGTGGTTTAGATATACAGTATTACTCAAGGTTCATAATTTAAGTTTTAACGTGAAGAAACTACCAATATATTTGGAACTTTTTTTTTAGTTAGCATATTTAACGTCTAAGCATATTTTTTTGTCATTTTCACATATACAGTAAATTCTATAGACCTATAGTTTCATTTAGAACTATAGCTCCTATTTTCACTTAGTAAAAATGTCAAGAAACTGCCAAAACATTGGAAAATTGATAAATAACATATGTATTAGTATTAACCTCTTTAGATACTTAAATTTTTACTGCTTTTGTTTCTGATTTCAGGAGCTGGTGAATCCGGAAAGAGTACTATAGTAAAGCAAATGAGAATTCTACATGTCGATGGATTCAGTGAAGAGTAAGTACAGATTTAGTTAAATATATTCTTTATAACAACTGTTAAAGTATTGTGTTTGCAAGATTGGAACTACCACAATTTATGGGAGCTGTGGGAGTGCATTTTAATCTTAGAAAAGCACAAGACTGTGATGATATTGTTATACCATACATATCAAGTGTTTTTTCTCAGACATTAGTTTTCAGGCTATCTTATTTTGTCTTCATGGAAGGCTGACCTTGTGAAGATACCGTTTTGCCATAGACTCCACACATTAAATGAGCACTGTTATTGCTGATTTGTGATAGGGAGTACTTTACAAAGATACTGTACCATTTCTTCACCACAGGAGAGCTTTATGAGCCACATTGGTGAGCTCAACTCTGTACTTGCTAAGTGAGCTTTGGAAAGTTACTGTCAAGGATCATCACAATTATAGAATCTTTATTTTCATAGAAGAAAATGAATCTGGTTCCTGAGGAGTTCACTCATGTGGCTTTATTCTTTTAATTCTCTAATATTTATTCATTATATTACATATAAGTAATAAACAAAGTAGTTTTCAGGCTTGTTAACACTGCCAAATGGCTGTAAGTGCATGCAAAGATCCAGTTTCTCATATAGTTATGTACTGAGGATAAGTCTTGTATTCTACAGAGATGTTATTTTCATTATGTAATCTGCTTTTCACCTTTCCTTTCCTCTCATTTCTTCCAATACACTGTACTCTCTAAATTGAGTATTTTTGGGGGTAAGGGTTATTTTTTTACTGATTTAGCTCAGGCCAATCCATTATATTCTGGTTTGTATAATTTATATTGTATATAGAAGCAAATATGGCATAATTTTAACCAAAGCCTTTTGTATGTAGAATTTATAGTTGTAATGTTAGATAACGTAATAGAAACAGTACAGTATGTTGATATACAGTAATTAGTTAGTCCTTACTCGAAGAGAGTCTGTGACCTAAAATTGGATCATTGTATTCTGTTCTTTAAAACCAGATGTTTTCTGAACTGGACTTTCATCTAATGTCCTTATTTGTCTTTTAGTACTTATCCCTGCATATTTCGTACAATGGTTATAGTTTGGGATAGAATATTCTTCCCACCCACTTCCCGGAATGCTGTAGGTGGTGACTAAAAGGGACAATGAAGTGATATGCCAAATCCCATTCTTCGTAAATATCTTGTAATGAAAAATAACTAATAGAAGAGGAGAAAATGGCCGGGATATTGTGAATTGAGTGAAGGAGGAGGGTATTATGAATTATTAGTAGTGAACCATATAACTTCAACAACGTAGCTTTAGTTTCATTTGTGGCAACTTTTTTTAGATAAGTATTATGTACACTATGGGGAGAAGAGTATTGTATATAAGTGAGGCAGAGACAACCCTATAACCAAAAGAAATTTGAATAATTGGGACTGCAAGCATTAAGCTTGCTGTTACCGTTTTAGTTTCTATTCTTACTTTAGTCTCTATTTGGGGATGGAAAAATATCAGCTTGTGTAACCAAGAATATATCCGTTGCTGCTTAAATCTGCTTTTAATATCGTAAAGAAAAGCAAGATCCTTTGCATTTTGGAGTACTGTATTTAATTAAGATTTTTTCTATACTTATTGAATATTCAAGGAAGTTCTTGCTCTTTTAGTTATAGAGAATGGCATAGACAAAATTTCAAAACCCCTTTTGGCAATAACTCTGAGACTGTGCAATGATTTACAGTCTAGCCATTGTCCTCTCACTGCCAAGTGGCATCGTACTTATAATTCTCTCCTTTTGGGAATTATTCATGTTCTAAATTAGTCCTTGTTGTTGCATCATCTGGTCCTATGGGAAGGGGGAGTGCTCTCCATTTCTCGGATCCGCCACTTGCTACCTGGTGTTTAGCATTCTCTCTCTCTCTATCTCTCTCTCTCTCTCTCTCTCTCTCTCTCTCTCTCTCTCCCTCTCCTCTATCTCCTCTCTCTCTCTCTCTCTCCTCTCTCCCTCCTCTCCTCCTCTCCTCTCTCTCTCTCCCTCTCTCTCTCCTCTCTCTCTCTCTCCTCTCTCCTCTCTCTTCTCTCTCTCTCCTCTCTCTCTCTCTCTCTCTCTCTCTCTAACTCATGTAATGTCTGACGCCTTGGCGCAATAAATTAATAAAATAAAATAATCTCTCTCTCTCTCTCTCTCTCTCTCTCTCTCTCTCTCTCTCTCTCTCTCTCTCTCTCTCTCTCTCTCTCTCTCTCTCTCTCTCTCTCCTTTTACAAATGCCTAACACATTATTTTCATTGGCTGTTTCATACGGTAACAATACATATCCAGCAACTTTTTAAATCTCACCTCCCACTAAATGCTCGCTGTTACATGCTTTAAATTTTTTTTTATGAAATGTGAAGCCTTTTTTTTTTTTTTTTTTTTTTTTTTTTTAATCAACTAATGCTCTTTGTCTGAAATGTTCTTGTTTGAATTTTTCACTTTATTTTCTCCTCTTCTCAGTGAATTTTTATGCCCTATTACCTACAAATTTTGCTGTAATACAAATATTTTTTTCTCTCACCCTCTGTACAGTTTAGACTGTTCACTTTCAGTATTCACTCTTCTCTCCTTCAAAATTATTATCTTTACTTCACTTCCAGGAAGCAGCATTAGCTTTACTGATTTTTCAAAGTATTTCTACCTTTTCTTTCCTTGACAGATATCTTACAAAATTATTACAATAATTAAGTTTATCATACTCATGTAGTCTGCTATTACTTACGTACACTAACATGCTTTTTTATATGTTTATATTATTCTCATGATTTCTCCTTTTCCTTACCTTTGACATTAACTTTCTCTCGTTACAAACTTGTAAGTACATTCTCATGCTGTTTTTCATGTGATTAGCAAATAGTATTGCATTATGTGGAGAGAGCAGTTCTTATTA
>JAXCGZ010017189.1:10000-12500 GCA_037179515.1 Halocaridina rubra | reverse complement strand
GCGGTTTTGAGATATGAGATAGTCACCTAGGTGACTGAAGCCTCTCCCAGGGTTGGTTGTGGCTATTTGTCCTCTCGTTTCTCCCTTATTTGAGTTGCAGCTCTGGAGAAGGACCTGCGCCGAAGATTATGCAGTCCAGGTTTGCCCTGCTGGGTGTACGGCAGTTTCTTCTGCCAGCAGCGCTATTATCCTAGTGAGACACTTATTCTTTCGTCTCTTACTCAATCTACTGTTAGCAGAAGTCACAGTACATTTGTATTTTTGTTTCCGCTGTTTAAAGGTTGAAAAACTATAATAATTCACTACTACCACCACCACCACTACTACAGTGATGAAGAAGGATGATAAAGGTTAAATGAATATTTACGGAGAGAAAAAATATACAGTTCATGCAAAGTTCAGCATGAATGTGGAAAAGAAAACTAAACATCCATCTTCTCTTAATTGCTGCCTCTGATAACAATATCGATGACTCGGCCAAGCACTGCCGGCCAATACTGTACATTAGATGTTTCCTGTATTTTATTTTTGTATTTTAACAATTATGAACTAGGAAAATGGTGATAAGGTGGTAATAGCAAAAGTGAATTTAGGTTGTTGTTCATCATACTCTTCCCCAAATGGTAATATTTGCCTGTGTACAATGGCTCAGGTTGTGACCAAATCGGCTTTGGACTGGTCAGTCAGAACAGATCGAGTCCAATAAGTTGACGACTTATCTATATTTATGCTAGAATATTGATACAATTGACAGCATAGTTTAAATTTACTGAAACTTTAATAGTTTTTCACTTGGCGGAATTTCATTTTATCTTTAGGTTTCTGCCTAACAAGAGTGAATTTAGTTAGAGGAGAGCTTCCAGCACCCCTCAGTTGATATCTACAAGATCCTAGAAGTATGGGGGTAGAATGCCTCCATCTTCATCAACAGGACATCCCAATTAGTTATCTCCCACAACACAGAGTGACTGGGTGTAGAATTTTTCATCCTCATCGGCATCTTATCCCTTTTAGTCACCTCTTGCTACATGCTGGACCTATTTGTGTTTGTCTTTCTTCCTCATCACCAGGATATCCCTTTTAGGTGTTTCTTACACCACAAGGGACTGTGAGGTGGAGTAATTTTCCCCCCCACAATGATATGTGTCGGGTGGTATGTGATATTAATGTATAGATTGGCTTCAGACATGTAGATTTTATCTTAAATAGTTTTTGTCTTTTATAAAACTAAGGTTACAGTTTTACATTGTGAACCAAACTGGTACCTGTGATTTTATATACAGTATTTGGAAACTCGCAAAGGAAATTAGTGGATGTAGAGTATCATACATATAGAGGATTTGGACTTGAATAGGACTGGCCAGGACTGGTCAATGTCAAGACTTCCTTTAGCTTTGTTTTTTTTTTTCTATGCTTATATCTACAGCGAATATTTTGGCATATTCATTACGTATCTTTTACTGCCCCTTCACATCTGACAAATCACAACACTTCCCGTCTGTGTCTACTTTTTTTTTGTGATACCCGGACTCGATGAGGGCAATATTTTTTGCTCATACCGGTGTCTCATAAAGAATAAAAACATGAATTTTTCAAGATTGTTCATATTTTGTGCATTGAGGATATTAATTTTTTGTTTTTTCTTGCAGAGAAAAACGAGAGAAGATCAAAGCCATCAGATGCAACATCCGCGATGCCATCTTGGTAAGTTAATACGATTATTATTATTATTCTTATTATTATTATTCTTATTATTATTATTGTTATTGAAGAGCTATATATAGCTTAATAGAGTATTCATTTAATCTGTCATGCAAATAGGGTCAACTTTACCTGGGGACGTAAGAGTGATCAAGTGATGCTATACAAAAGACAGGTCAGGGAGTTTCTCTCTCTCTCTCTCTCTGACTGCCAAATGCTCTTATTCTCGTTCTTAAGCTCTTGGAATAGATGGATTCTTTTGTGTGCTCCTTATGTCTCCTCATTTGTCAGAGGCTAGGAAACTTCAGATGTCACTGTTCTCTTTTTCACCATGAAACGAGACAGACATGTGAAACCGGTTCATTTGGTATGGCAGACAAATTTTTTTTTTTTTACCCAATAAGCCATGGAACTGTATTGGTTAATGTTGTACTTTGTCATATGTAAAATGTGACATTGTGCCTATATTAGTTATTATTATTATTATTATTATTATTATTTTAAATAAAAATTAGTCATTTTACAAGCTGAGGTTTTATGAGATAAGCCAACAGATTATTTGCTTCTATGCCTTGATGGGTAATTAACAGGTAGGGAAATACTTGTCTCCTCCTTCTTTAAGAAAGCTGTAGCAGTTTCTCGTAATTCCTAGCCCATGCCAACTTAACAGGTATGACGAGTACTTAAACTGATAGAGCAGGACTTTTTGTGGATTCAGTTTAACCATGACTCAAGGAGGCATATGTGCTGCGGCTAAAAGTGAGTCACGTGTCTGACAAGACAGACTGGTAGATGCGTT
>JAXCGZ010017189.1:0-5000 GCA_037179515.1 Halocaridina rubra | reverse complement strand
CCACCAATCCCTCCTACTCAGTGCCGCCTATGGCACTTTGAGCCAAACTCCCTGCCTATGGCTTTACCCCTTCTCGTTGTTCTCTGATTTCCAGTTTTCTTTCTGACCGTTTTATATCTGTAGTTATTGATGGTGCAACATCTAGTCCATTCCTTGTTACCAGTGGTGTACCACAGGGCTCTTCTTTCACCTACTCTGTTCCTTCACTTTATCAGTGATCTACAATCCCCATCTTTCTCTTTTTTACGCCTTTGCTGACGATTCTACCCTTCACTTTTCCTTTGCCTTTTCTTTGCGACCTTCATCTGCTACTCTTAATCAGTCTCATATCACTCTTCTACTTTTGACTCTGATTTGCAAAGGGTATCTGAGTAGGGCACCCAAAATTTAGTTAAATTTAATGCCTCCAAGACTCAGTTTCAGGCTATCTTATTATCTTCTCCTGATAGCCCCATTGTCTTCAAAACTAATGAAATTTATCCTCTCAATTCTCGACATATTAGGAATCCATATAGCCTCTAACTTGCCTTGGAGGAATCACAATCCAAATTTCTAAATCTGCTTCCAAAAAATTGGGGATTCTGCTTAGTTTTCGTCATTACTTTTCCTCATTAGAGTTATTCAATATCTATATAGGTCTTATCGGTCCCTGCTTTAAATACTGCTTACACATCTGGGGTGCTTCTTCTTATACTTATCTCCTTGATGTGGTAGAATCTAAGGCAGTCAGACTCTTTAATGATCTTTATCTTACTTTTACTCTGGATTCTCTCTTTTTCGCAGTAAGGTATCATCCCTTTTTATTTTCTATCGCTGCTTCTTCCATCGCTGCTCTGATGAGTTGGCGAGTTGCATCCATCCCCCACTGCCGAGGCCACGTAATGTGTGGAGATTTGTAGCCCGCGGAATGGTCGGTGCAGTGACTGCTTCTTCCCATATACCTCTAGGCTCTGGAACTCACTTCTGCCTTCTGTCTTATCCAAAATTCTTATAACTTATCTTCCTTCGAAAGGTGGATCTATCGTCATCTCAGGGCCTAATCCTCCATATCTCTAGGTCTTCAGTACTTTTGACTATTTTTCAGTCTGTCCTTTTCCTTTGTGTATCATTACCTCATCTCCGCTTTGTCCATAATCTTTATCTTTTCCTTCGTCTTATTGTTTTCTCGTGCCCGGGCCTTTATTGATGGGGTAGTTTTTTTTTTTTTTTTTTTTTGACCTGTCCTGGTGGAAAAAAAAAAAATCTTACGTTGTCTTCCAGGGGAGCTGGATGTGAAGGGGGATATTTCCTCCTCCTCAATATTCTTTTTCTTCAGTTTTTTCTTCAATATCTTCTCATCTGATGAGAGTTTATATGTTATTTGTAAAAAGAAATATGGGAGAGATGACTTTCCTTCATCTCCTCTACCTGCTCGCATCGTTTTTTTGCATCCTCCTCCTCCTCCTCCGCCTCACTCCCAATTTATCAACAATTTATTTCCTCTGTGATGTTTATTTTCATATTCTTCCTCCTTTCTTCTCCTCCTCCTCTTACATTTCCGTTTTTTTTTTTTTAATTCTCATTTGTGCTGGAAATTCCCTTCCTGTATCTCTTCCCTTTCTTCTTCGTATCTTTCTTTGCTTCCTCCTCCCACCCACCCACATGCATACATTTATTCTTTTAAATATGGTTCATGTATATTCTCCTCGATTTTATTTGTCCTCTTCGTTACCTTCATCATCATCATTTTCTCCTCCTCTTTGAGTTTATTTAATTTGAGTGATTCTTCCTTCCTTCATCTCTTCCTCTTTCTTTTCGCCTCCTTTTCTCTTCCCAATCTACTTCTAACCCGCATCTTCGCAGTGTATTTTTTTTTTTTCAATTGTCGCCGCCGCCGCCGCCTTCATTTTCTACAATTCCGCTTCCCTCGCTTTTTTAAGTTATTTCCTTTTATTTGATAGTATTTATCTTCTCTTCCTCCTCATTCTGGTCTTCTTCGCCGTAAATATTATTTCTTATTGTACTTTATATATATATATATATATATATATATATATATATATATATATATATATATATATATATATATATATATATATATATAATGACACGCGCATATATACATTGTACACATTCCAATGCATACATTGCGCGCGCACACGCACGCACCAAGCTCTCGTTCGATTGATTCCACGTAGTGGTTTCTCAGTAACGATTTTTTATTATTTTTTTCTGTATATTTGATATTGATGAGAGAGAGAGAGAGAGAGAGAGAGAGAGAGAGAGAGAGAGAGAGAGAGATTGATTTCGTAAATCGACATGATAGATAACTTGAGAGCTTCTGACTTAGTATTTTTTATTTATTGTTGACCCCAGACATCGTTCATTTACTTAACTCTGTTCAGTTGACATGGTCTATCACTCGAGGGACACTAGAATCAATCTCTCTCTCTCTCTCTCTCCCTCTCTCTCTCTCTCTCTCTCTCTCTCTCTCTCTCTCTCTCTCTCTCTCTCTCTCTCTCTCTCTCTCTCTCTCTCTCTCTCTCTCTCTCTCTCTCTCTCTCTCACAAACAAACAAACAAACAAAAAAGTGTACCTCCCTCCTGGCATGCGAACTCTGAGCCTCCTTGGCTGAAAACCAGGCTCTTTATCGACTGAGCCATTAGAAGGTGGCTGTTCTCAGCAACGTAGATGAGTATTGTTGATGATTGCTGTTGCATCATTGACATGGTATATAGGTTAAAGGAGCAGAGTTCAAAGCCTCTCAGTTTCGTAGTGAAAAAGTTATACGTTCAATAGTTAAGACATGTCGAGGATATAGGGAAGGGACAGTAGTATCGTCTGTCGTCTCATACCTACTGCCAATTCCGCTGATAATTGCTGTCTTGGGAAGTGGCAAGCCTAACGGATGATGAAAAAATAATAATAATAATAATAATAATAATCATCATCATCATCATCTAAGTAATAGTGCCCTAACATGCTTCTTGTATGTTGACGTGAACAGATTTTCTATAAAAATAAGTATTACACCCAGGTCTGACTGGTAAATACCAAATTCAAGTTTTTCATGCCCGGGACCCAGGACTAATATATGACCATGTGGCAATGTATAAATACTCTTATCTGACTCAAAATAATGAAGGGCATGGAAAGAAGGTGAACAATTTATAACAACTGTTATATCAATTTCACATAATACAATAGGAATTATAATCTGAGATTTTACAAACCTACAGATTAACAAAAACAAGGAATTAATAATGATAATTACTATAACTTTTAACTGACATCAATAGTGAAATGGAATCTGGGAGGAGAGCAATAAACTAATACACAACAAAAAATATACAATACAAAAAACAAGGAGCTCCAGGTGGAAGAAATGTATAAGCTTGGCCGGGGAATATACTCCTGGTATGACGTGATGATCGCTGGACTGGAACTGTACTCCCCGGTATTCTTATCCGGGTATCTCTAAAGCCTCGAATAGTGAAGTCAGTGGGGTTAAGACGGTCAGCTGAAGTAGGGCAGAGGGTAAGGCCAGAAACTTCATTATGATTGGCTGTTCGAGGTGAAATGAACGCTGATTGGTTGAGCAGCGGAACAGGTAGTTAAAACTGTTAACAAGCTTGTTTGGGGTTGAAACATGAGGTTTAATCGGGACATAATTCTTAATGCACTGGATGTACATAAGTGTTTCCGAATAATAATAATAATGATAATAATTTGATATTCTAAATTGACCAGTAAATATGGCTGTTTAATAAGGTTTTATTATTATTATTATTATTATTATTATTATTATTATTATTGTTATTATTATTATTATTATTATTGTCCATCTTCGAAGTGTCATTTCGTGCGGCAAAGCTACTGAAGAAAGTGATTATGGACAGAGTTCCAAGAGGTAATTGATATATTGATATTTTAAGAGGCAATAATAATATGCAATTGCATTTTTGTACTTGAAGTAATCTACATCACTTCACAAAATCGAAACTGTTAATATATATGTTTGTGCGTGCGTGCGTGTGTGTATATATATATATATATATATATATATATATATATATATATATATATATATATATAATATTATATTATATATTATAGTATATTATATTATATTTTATATATATATATATATATATATATATATATATATATATATATATATATATATATATATATATATATATATATATATATATATATTATGCCATTGAGAGCAGGCTTGAAGTGTTATATGAGTGGAGAAATATATTTTTACAATTATAGCCAGTTCTTAACATATGCAGTATATTAAAAAATTATACTATGATTAACAAAATGACTTTGTAGTTTCATTTACATTATTTATTTATTTCGTATATTTTTAGTTAAGTAAATCACCATTTTATCAATGTAAAGAATCACAGTGTGTCCGAACATTATATTTTTGTTTAGCCATATAATTATATATATATATATATATATATATATATATATATATATATATATATATATATATATATATATATATATATATATATATTGATAATAATAATAATATTTTTCTTTTCATTTTTATTGCAGTGCTGCGTTTTTCTTCCTAACTGTATAATGTTTTCAGTAATTAAATTAGTGTATAAGCTGAAGTATGCATAGTATAGGCATTATACAGAGCCTTCTACATGCATTGACATCTACTCTTATCTATCGCATTTCAAATAACGCCTATTTACATGTTAGTAACTTCTACGTAACAGAGTACTATCATTTGCTAGTATTTCTTTGACACTAGATATCACGTATAATACGTGTATTATATTGGTATTAGTAGTTATATGCCTATTGTGTATCATTGTTTGTATAACAAGAATTGTCCACCTTGAAGCGTGTGCACTTATTTTTTTATGAGTATATTTGTAATTTATGTAATTATGTAGTCCCTATAATTATCCTGCTTTAATTACAGTAATTAAGGGCTAAAACTCCCATAGCTTATCCTTGCTAGTGTATTTTTCTCTTCTTTGTCC
>JAXCGZ010017188.1:100000-108695 GCA_037179515.1 Halocaridina rubra | reverse complement strand
AATAATGATAATAATAATAATAATACTCTGTTAACAGTATTGTCTATTTATCACTCAAATTATTTTCTTAAATACGAACTAGATAGTTAAATGTTGTGATTTAATCATGTTAGTAGCAGTAGTGGTAGCAGTAGTAGTAGTAGTAGTATCTTCGATGTATGCATTTTTGTGTATTTTGGAATATTATGAGAACATTCTATTACATTATTTAAAACTATATTAAAAAAAAAATTACACTATGATTTAGGTGAAAAAAGGGAGACTGAGCATGCACGAGGTACACATACCAAAAATAAAGTCATTGAAATTCCCTGTTCGTATATACTTACAGGTACTTACTCTCCGTAAGTATGTACTTAATCCCAAATCTAATATCACACATGAGTGTGATGTTCTATTTTAGAGTGAGAGAAAAGGTACAAAAATAGAAGAGAATAGAGACAAGGAATGTAAAAGTAAAAGTAGAAATGGTGTAAAAGCATGACAGATTTTTGCAGTACAATGATTTGGTAGAAAATGTGTGTTAACTAACTGGCCTGGTCTCCATGACTTCGTCATTTTTAATAACAAAAAAATTGGTAGTCATGTGTGGTACCATATAAAAAAATGGCAAAAAAAATGGCTCTGTTATAGTAAGAGGCATTTGTGAAAAAGAAAGGAAATTAAATTGAATAATGCTGATAAAAGTGTGATTTGATTATATGGAATAATATAAGATGTAATAAAAAATAAGTTAAAACGAACAATATTGGGAAAAACCTATTTAAACATAGAAAGCATTAAAAGATGTAATTTATATCTTTCTTACAGTCTAATGGACGGAATATATGTAGATATTCCTAGTGGTATTTTTCACTTTATGATATAACATGATTCTACGAAAGAACAAGTGATTAAGAGGAAGCTATCGTGTACTAATTGAATTTTTCTTCTCTCTCTAGATTATATTAACATCTGTGACGTTACATGCTGCCATATTGTTGTGTATAGTTCATCTCTATGGATTGGGCTTGAGCTCCGGTGAAGATGTTAGTCAGGCTCGCACATGGGCAAAGTTAATCCAGGCTAGCAATAATGAAACGGCAACTGCTCGTAGTAATGACTACATTTTGAGGCACGGCCTTTGGCTAGTGAGTGAATATGCCATTGGTGGTGCAAGAAAATGGAACGAGAGCACTGGACAGAAAAATTATATAACGCCAGTGATTGGTATCGGATACCCAATAGCAGTAAGGCCTGGCCCTCCAGGTAGTCATATAACAAATATCATTAATGTTGGCAAGTTTCTGCCATATGAGAATTTTGAATTTCCCTTCCGGAATACCAACAGGAGCCAAAGTGGTTTGAGTGAATCGTTATTTAATGTGAATGAACCGGAAAACGTAAATTTTTCAGGAGATGAAGTCAGCAGTGGAAGTGGACAATTTTTGCAAAATACTGGTAATGCTGACTTACTTTCACAAACTGATTCTTATTCTTCGTATAGTCCTGATACGGAAAGCAATCAAAACGTGGTGAACAGTGAACATGTTGAAGAACAAAACTTCTCGCCTGAAACTACAGAACCATTTCATTCTCAGAAATTCAGTAATATTCATGACCCTACTTCTGTTACGCTTACCACACCAGAAAATGACTTTTTCGTAAATGCTTTTCCAAATTCAGAAGTTAGCCAAACAGCATCTGCAATAGCATCACGACCCTCTTTCTCTGAAGGAAACAACAACGGACATGACCAAGCTGTTAATAATTTAGGATCCCAACAGTCTCCATCTCATGATGAGGTAAGGAGATTTAATCAGCTCAATTTGTCTTCAGCCAACAAAGCACTCAGTCACACTTCTGCAGTTTCCGACGTAAATGATAATAATAGTGAGCTATTTCAGCAGCCTGCTGCAAGTCTTAACAGTGACAACAATTTACAACGCAATGCTGATTTTACAAATCAGGGTTTAAATTTTCACTCTGAGACATTACAGAATCAGGAATCAAATGTTCACAGAGGAGAAGAGCAATTTGCTTCGCAGGGTATTAAGCAAGTATTTGCAAACCCAGTGAGTCCTATACCATCGTATCACACTACTTCTAGTTTTGAGGCAATCCAGAGCAATGGAATAATTACAGCCAATGCAAATCCTACCGACAACATTCACCGTAATCGTGGTTCTTTTAATCCAACAGAACAAAGTCAGCAACATCAGTTCAATGCCGTTGGTACTGAACCTGGACATGATCTCTCAAATTTGAAACCCAAAATACCATTCAGTGATAGTGCTGCTGAATTATTAGATTCATACAGTAGCTATAACGAAGATAATCAGCCAGATATGAACAGTAATAATGAAAAATTGATCAATTCTAATCAACCTCTGCAAAATTCCCAGACAGGTAATAGAGTGTCATATCCTAGTTCCTTCCCAAGCAATAAGATTACACAACCAAGCACGCGAGGTCCAGGCATTTACCCCCAACAACAAGCTCCCATTAGGAATGAAATAAAACAAACTAACCCAACTAATGGAAACAGGATTACAGCTCAGCTTGTTAACAACGCTGTAACAAGGCCACCAAAACAGCCAGTTACCAGCTCATATTCAATAAATCAAGGATTAGAAATTTCTCATGATTTCACTGAAGACTTCCAACAAGATTCATATGCATCTGTAAATGGAGCGGGTCATTTAAGTGCACTGACTGTGAATGCTAATGAGGGTCACGCCAGTTTTATGGGAGAAAATTATGAAGACAGGCCACAAGGTGGTATTAGTAATGTAGGCTTGAATAGTGCTTTTGTGCAGCATTCTGAACCTGACATCAGTAACTTAAGTAATCAAAAGGGGCTTAACAAAAACGAACTTGAACAACAAACACATATAGATGGTGCCAGCTCCTATGCAAATCTCCAAGGATCTGGAGGCTTACGTGACTCTGCAGAAGTTTTCCAACAAGATACATACTCTTCGTTTCCAGGATCCAATAATGTGGGCACTCAGAATGTGGAAAATAATAGTAATAAAAACAGTATTACAAATGACAGATATGAAGACAGGCCACTAGCAGATGTCAGCAATGCTGGCATCAGAAATGGAGTTATGCAGCAGAATTATTTGGACGCTGGTAATTTTAAGAATCATGATAGAGGTACTAACAGAAATAATTTGGGAGATTTCACAAAAAATCCAAATGTACCTGATAAAACTAATGTATTCGACAGTGGACGTTTATTAAACCAAGGTGGAAAAAGTCCTGATGAGTATAGAAATGATCGTGGACAAGTCAGTATTGGAAAATATGTTAATGATATTCGACCAAATAGTATGCATTCTGTTACCACTGGGCTTAGTAACAAAGGGTTTGTATCCAAACCCCATCAACAAAGTGACGTGTATCCAGATGCTGGAAGACCCAACAATGAAGGCGCTCAAAACAATAATGGTTTTAAGCAACCATATGCCAAAATCCATAGTGTGTCAGAAATAAATGCTGGAGATTTTGAGCAACAAACTTCTTCTTATAGTAGTGAGGTCAGCAGTACGGGAAATAATTTCCAGTTATCACCGCAATTTAGTTTATATTCCATTCCCAGCGGGAATCAAAACAGCATAAACGTGGAGAATGAGGGCCACAGTCAGTATGACCCGACTTCCAGCATCCCTGTAAGGAATGGTGGTAATCGCAATGAAAAATTTGAACAATCCTCCTTTATAGGAAGTGATACTCAAAATGGTAACTACAAACTGCCTGAAGCACCCACTAATAATCTTAACAACAATAATAATAATAATAATAATAATAATGATAACAACAACAATAATAATTATGATAATGATAGTAATGAAAATAACAAGAATTATAATGATAATAATAAAAACAGTAATAATAGAAACAATAATAATTACAATAGCAATAATAATAATGACAATAACAGTAATAATAATTATGATAATATTAACAATATTGATAATATACAATCTAATAATGCAGGTATAAGGACTGGAGATGTTAGTCAGACGAGTTCACTTGCCTACAAATTTGGTTTAAATGCACAAGAAGTAAATAATCAGTTCTTTAGTCAACCTGACAATGCCAGTGGTTTCAGTAAGCCAATCAGGTCAAATGAAGGACAATTTATACAACCGGGAGCATATTCCAATGCAGCAATGAATGCGAACACCAATGCACCTCCTGATACTTTAAGCTATGACAGTGCAAAACATCCTAATGTAGGCATAAATAGTGCTGGTTTACACTACGGAGGTTTAGTCGAGAAGGCAGTCATGCGGCCTAATATGTATTCTGATGCTAATGGGAATAGTGGGGTAGGTATGAATTATGAAGAAAATCGGGGCAACCTTAGGCATCCATACCCCTCTGTTAACAATGATGAAAATAATAATGCCAGGCTAAGCAATGCTGGAATAAATTCTAATGGTCTTTCTCAACCAACTTTTGCTTCCAGTAATGCTGGTCATAACAAAGTAGTTCAACAACAGAATTCTCTTGTTAATGCTGGCAATAATAATATAGTTCAACAACAGAATTCTCATTTTAATGCTGGCAAAAATAACGAGGTTCGACAACAGAATTTTCTGTACAGTGCTCCTGGAAATAGCAATGTAGGCTTAGGTAATGCTGGAGGTAATAATGAAGTTTTCCCTCAGACCAACTTTTATGCTAATGATGTGGGTAATAATAATAATGCTAATAATAATAATAATAATAATAACAGACCTAATCAACAAGAAAAACATACTGATCGTTTTCAAAATTCTTTTCAAAATTCTAATCCTTCCATCATAGACCATCCGGATATTATTTCTGGGAGCCTTAGACAGCCTGGCTTTTATCCAGGTGGCCCAGGACTTAACGCCAATGGTCACGAAAACACTAGACCAAATAATGCGTTTGCGTATGAGCCAAATAGTGCAGAGGCTACCAGTGTTGGAGGAAAGAATGCAGGAGTGTACAATGTAGGTGCAAACATTGGTGGTAACTATGTGGAAAATAACAATAATCAAGGTGTTAGCACTGCAGGATATGACAGACCAAAGATGAGTAGCATGGGAGCAAGTAATACATTCAGTAACAGTATAGGCGCAAGTATCAATACAGGCAGTAATATTATGCAAACAAACAATGCAGGCATGTATGGTGGTGTTAAAACAAATAACAAACCTGATAATGGTATGGGATCAAATTTTGCAGGTAATAATAACGCAAGACAAAAATATACCGATAATAACAATATAGGATCAAGCAATGCAGGGCAGCATGATGGAAGAGTAGGAAATAATCAAGAAAACTTCAATAATGCTGTCGGGGCATCCAGTGCTGGTACATACAATAATGGAGCTACAGAATATGAAAACATTGATAATGCTGCTGCAAACAGCCCATCTGTTGATGATCGCGGTCAGAATAATGCAGGCAGTGGAAATTTAGAACAAAGTATTGGAAATAATAATGGCATAGGAGGATATAATGTACAAGTACCTGTAGACACTTTTAAAGAAATCCATATGGGCACAAACGCTGGTGGACTCAGACCATTACATGCTTTTCCAAATAATGTGGGTATGAATAGCAATGGTGGTAACAGCTTTGTACCAGCAAATAATATTGGTGTGAATAATATTCATGTAAATAGTGCTGCAGTAAATTTAAATAATGATAATAATGGGATAAGGAATGTAGAAGTAAGCAGTGAACATTTTGGAGAACCAAATTTCTTTCCAAGTTCTTCTGAAATTAATGATGAAGGGGTAAGAAACGGACCTCTAGTTACGAAAGGTCTTAATATGAATAATGCCGTGTTTATTGGTTCAGGAATCAGTGATGCGGACAAAAGTATAGGAGCTGCTACCCAGTCAAATTCATACTCGGCTACAGTGAGTAATTCCAACAGTGAAGAGAAAAGTGGCGACAGAAGAATAAATAATGCGTTTGCGAGTAATGACAGATTCAGACTCTCTGAACTACTTGGCAGTGTAATTGCAAACAATATTGGAATGAGTGACTCTTTAAGAAATAAAGGACAGGGGCAACTTAATATGTATTCCACTAATACAGGCAATCATGCTGGAAAAGACATTACTTCCCAAACAAATACTGATCAAGTTAGAATATCTGACTCATCTTTTCCCACTCAAAGCCCAGACAAAGCACTATATAACAATGTTAGAAATAATAACAATGTGGCAGGAAATACAGGTATGAATTACCGAAGCCCTTTACAGCCTATTTCAAATCAGCATCAGGCACCAGCTAACAGTAACGCATTAGGCAACAGAGAGTTTTCAAGTGTTAGAACTAATAATGTAGCAAATAATGATAATATAGGAATTCTTTCTGTGTCTCAAAATGGCAGTAATTACAGTTCTTTGTCAAACACCGCAGGGATCAACACCTATGATAAGGATAATGGAATTTCAACCCAAGTAAATAATAGAAATTCAAAAGTAAACTCGAATAGCGCAATGTTACTTGATTATGCTAAGAACAACGACGGATCAAGATATGGACAATCCAACAACGCCAATAGCGATAGTAGCAACACTGTGGGCATTAACAGTGTCGATTCCAACAACGTCGTAAAAGGCCAGCCTCCATACTCACTCTCCACACTTAATAGTAACCAAAATGTTTTTAATGGAAATGCTGATCAAAATTTGGGATTTACTGGTTCAGGCTTTAATACTGAAGGATCTAGACAGCCCAACGTATTTCCTGTTGCTGGCAGTAGTAACTTAAGACGCATACCTTCAACACATAACACTCAAGGTGTTGCACAACTTAATCCATCCTCTAATAATGTTGGAACAAACAGTGCAGGAAATATCATAGATGGCAATACAGATGCAGGTATTAGCGATGCCTTCAGTAACACCGGAGACTCCAGGAATTCCAACACAAATACAAATAAAGCTGGATATGGTCAGAGAGGACAATTGCATGGCTCCAAGGACAGTATTCAAGAAAATATTAATCAGGGCACAGGCAATAGACTCCTAAATGGAAGATACTTATATATGAACTCTGACAGATTAAATAAAATGGACAATAGCAATAATCTGATCAACTCCGTAAGCAATAATCAGTTTCAGAATGCTAATAATGCAAATAATAATGAATTTTTAGATTCCAGCGTTGTTGGAAAAGTTAGCCAACCTGATTCATTAAATAGTTTTAGTCATGGCAACAGTGCAGGAAGTGACCGAGAAAGGCTTGAAATTCAAGAAAGTAGTGGGCTTAATTCGCATGCCAGTAACGCTTTTAATAATGATAAAAGTCATCTGCAATTCTTCATTCCCGAACTGGGTCTCATGCATTCTGTACTCTGTAGTAATGGTAATAATGACAATAATGATATACATTCTAGTAATAATGAAAATTCACAAGGAAATCAAGTTCAGAATCAGCCAGCCTCATATGCATTCCCTGTTCATGGAAATGAAAGACCCTTCAAGCTCATTGCATCTCTTAGTGATACCAATAATGGTCAGGATTTAGCAAATACTAATTTTCCCCCTGTTAGTGTTGGAATCACAGCCAATGCAAATACTGAAAGCCCCATTAACTTTAAAATAAGGGGAACGGCAGCCGGCTCACCTGTGAACAATTTTAGAGCTGGGCAAAATACATTACAAAACTCTAATGTCAATAGCAAAGAGCAAAATACATTGCAAAATTCTAATATCAAGAGTGCAATGTTTAATGTTCAAGATATAAATGTTGGCAATTCTGGAGTCAGTCAAGGAGGTCCTTATGGTGCGAAATATGCAGAACAAACTGGATTTGCAGATAACAGCAAAGACCTGGGAGACACCTCTTTCTCCAGACACAATATGAATGCTAATCTGTTATCTGTAATGAACACAAATAATGCACATGAGCAAGTGTTACCATTTGTTCAAAAAGCGCAACTTCTTGCCATTTATGAAGCGCCATCAAGTCAGCATAGACCCAGAGGTGATTTTGCATTGAGTGCTGCATACATGCGTAATAGACTACATGGGAGTAATCATCAGCCTGACCCTTCTGCTCAATTATTAAAGTCACAGAATATAGCTGATACACATACACAGATACCTAAAAGAGCAAATATAGAAGCAACTCATGACACTGGAGTTTTGCAACATTCAGGATATGGGGCGAGTGACTTCAGACAAAATAGAGAAAATCTAAATGGCCCCAACATAGATACAGTAAGTGAGGACAGTGCTCAAGACTCAAATGATGCTGATTACTATGATGATGATTATCCTGACATCCTTAGCGATGAAACCATATATCGTGAAAGTGTTGAGAATGCAGAACGTGAATTTGTGAAGCCCAGATCCTTTATTGATGTGGAATCGAGAACATTTGGCGATGAAAAAGACTACATAGATATTACATCGGAACATGAAGGAGATGAACTAAAATATGCAGGTAGCACCAGCTATGTCACGTTAGAATTTGGCGATAAAATTCATAGAAGAAACACACAAAGAAACACGCAAGGACCCCTAGCTGTTGCGGGTAAGTCACCAGAATTTTGGATAACTGAAAATCCTGAAAAAAGGATCCCTACTATTAAGCAGAATCAGGAAAGAAGTCCTGAACGCATTCAGAGTCATGCAAGGGATGATACTGGACAGGAGAGAACGTTCCAGAAAGCACAAAATTGTGGTGGTGAGTGGATACCAATTCCTTA
>JAXCGZ010017188.1:90000-95000 GCA_037179515.1 Halocaridina rubra | reverse complement strand
TTATTATTATTATTATTATTATTATTATTATTATTATTATTATTATTATTATTATTATTATTATTATTATTATTATTATTATTATTATTATTATTATTATTATTATTATTATTATTATTATTATTATTTTTGCCTGAAATAATTTTCTTATAAGCTGTGCTTATCGAATTTGAGAATACATGTTTTTTTTTTTTTTAAGAATAATGTGATGTATTATATATTACTAACTAAATTTATATCTTTGAGAAAAATAACGACTAGTTTGTTTTTCCTTACTGACAGGTAATTTTTGCACATGAAGCGTTATTTGCTAAGAAAATCTATTTCATGCTTTTTAGCTGTTATTGACGACTTTCGAAAATGCAAAAATGTCTGTCTGGCGTATTAAGTCTTCTAAATGTGTATTTTCCTTATACTGAATTCAAGATAACGACATAAGAGAAAAAAAAATCCACATATGCGTACTTGCAGTGGTTATTATATAGCCATTCTGAAGCAAGTAATCTGAGTCAGTTGGCGACAAATGCCATTTTTTTTTTAAAGAAAGCTAATTCACTTGTTTCTTGGCATCTGGTGAAGCGAATGGAACCCAGTGAAACTGCGTTCAAAATAAGCATTACTGGATGAACGAGAAGTCAGTTTTCATGTTTTGTGGAATAGATACGTGGTAATAGTGTTGTTAATTAGTGTAAATGTCATGATCATCATCATCATAATTTTGATAACGATATTCATCTTGAGGTTTTCGAATTCCAACAGCTTGTCCACCATAATTATTGCCCTGACCACCGTAAGCAGGTTGATTTCCATGAGCACTTTGGCGGGCATAACCTCCACTTCCTCCTTGGGAATTCTGCCCTTGGTGAGCGTCGTAGTCTGATGGTGCGGCGCCGAGGCTGTAAGAAATGCTGGACTCAGCGGTGCCACTTCCTGGACCTTCTAAGGCACTCTCACGTGGTAACCCTCCTTGCCCTGAATGGTCAGAAGGCTCATCGTAGCCCTCGTAATTTAGTCCTTGCCCATCCTGATAGCGTGTGAGATCTGCTTTGGCGGGATATGCTGTCACTAGGCCCAAAAGAGCGGCACTGACGCTTAGTATCATGATTGTTTTCTGAAACAAACAAACAAAATAAACAAACCTTTATTTCCATATTTGTACAGAAAATTACTCTTCACAAGCAATGTGTTAATTACTGCCACGTAGCTCTGTTGAAGCCAATCTCAAGATATGGGACTGAATAGCAGCAAAATAATTGTAAAAAAAAAAAACGTTATAATAAAAGATGCTGAAAGCAAATATCTCTCTTGTTGTGTTTCTTTTTGTCGTCAAAACGAATTATAAAAACAATTATACCTTCTGTTGTTTGACGCCTAAAGAAACACTTGCCATAAGATAATATTCTGATGTATAGACGCAAAAACAAGCAATGGGCTGCCAGGAAACAGACTCTGAACTTACCATTCTGAAGATGATATTTCAAGTCAGATTGCTGAGAGACTCTGAGGAAGAATGTTTGTTACTTTCCCCTCATCTTCGCTTTTATATACTGAGGGTTGGGTGGCTTGTACAGAAAAACTGACAGAGATCCTCACGTTTCTTTATTCATTCAGAAGGAAAACCACAAAATCGGATTCCGGAGGGCGTCTGCTGCACGTCTCTCTCTCTCTCTCTCTCTCTCTCTCTCTCTCTCTCTCTCTCTCTCTCTCTCTCTCTCTCTCTCTCTCTCTCTCTCTCTCTCTCTCTGTCTATCTATCTATCTATCTATCTATCTATCTATCTATCTATCTATCTATCTATCTATCTATCTATCTATCTATATATATATATATATATATATATATATATATATATATATATATATATATATATATATATATGTTTATCTATCTGTCTATCTATCTATCTATCTATTTATCTATCTATAGGCAGTATATATATATATATATATATATATATATATATATATATATATATATATATATATATATATATATATATATATATATATATATATATATATATATATATATATATATATATATATATATATATATATATATATATATATATATATATATATATATATATATATGCACACACACACGTAATTCTTTGCTGTTAAAGTTATAACCATTCTCCTGAACATGAAGAAAGAAGAAATCAACAACAACAAAAAAGGCATTTCAAAAATAATTAAGAAAATGCCAGATAAACTTTCATATTGGACGTGTTTCACCGCCTCGGTAAATCTTGACTTTTACTCACATCGGTGAAGGAAATTCAACGATCTTTGTCTGAGGTTTACGAGGCTTGTCTCTCCGTGTCACCAAGGCTAAGAGACACTGATGAGCGTAAACCCGTCAACTCGGTGTCAGACCCAAGCCATGTTCAATAGAAAGAATTTGTATCAGGAAGGGCATGTGACCGTAAGACTCCGAGGGAAAGCCAAGGCTAGTGGGAAAAATATGCTGAGAAAGATGTAGAAAAAAAAACAAAATAAAGAAGAAGATTGAAAAGAAGATGATGACAATGATGATTAATAATGAAAATGATAATATAGAAGAAGAAGAAGAAAATGAAGGTGTTGGCGAATAAAAACAAATATCTCACAGCCCATAATGTATACTGAAATTGTCAACAGTTTCAGTGTAAAAGCATATTTATTTACATAATTAATTTCCAGAGGAGGGTATCTGTTAAGGACCGCCGTGGTGTGACTGATAGAGTGCTCGACTAGAGGCATGATGAACTCGCGTTCTAACCCACAGCGGGGTATTAAGAAAGGCATCCAGCCTTAATATCCCCGCTACAATTCATCTGAATCCACCCGCGAGAAGGGACTAATAGTGACCAAAAGAAAATATATAATAAATAAATAAATAAATAAATAAACCAAAAATCAGAGGGGAGCTTCTTATGGACTATATGAAGACTTATGAGAAATATATAAGAACCATTGGAAAAAAATGCTTATTGAAATGACACTTACAATCCAAGAAATTTTCTTCATGTACAAGTATATAGTTTTAAATATTTTTTTTTTTTTACCTATTTGACCGTACATCTATAGACTGCCTCTACAGTGGCAAAGTCGATGTAAATTTGACGATACAGTTAAAATAAGATTATTAATTAGGTGTTGTATAAATGCAAATCGTCTTACAAATGTACTTTACATTTTAAAGATAAAATATTGCATCATATCTATTCTTAATCACCCTTCACAGCTCGGCGAATACTGGACAGGTTCGCTTCCAGGAGGTCATGAGTCCCAGTTTTCCAGTTTCCAGAGTAACTTGCTTAGAATCTTAATTGCAGTCTTTGGTAAGACTTGTAAACTTAGCAGCCTATTGCGCACGCGCAGAGTCTGTGGAGGTAATGGTGGAAGAGACTCTTCATGGGCTCTTACCTTGGGAGTAACGCTACCTTATCATGGAATGTATATATATAAGGAGGAAAAGAAGGCTTAGTTAGAGAAAATTTCAAAACGAAACACATATGTGAAAGATTAAAGAATAATGTGGCTTATTTGTTAAACGAACACACACACACACACACACACACACACACACACACACACACACACACACACACACACACATATATATATATATATATATATATATATATATATGTGTATGTGTGTGTGTGTCTGTGTGTGTATGTGTGAATTAATGATTAAGGCTTCAGTGACATTATCAGTAGACGTGAAAATAAAGATATTTCGACTTTCTATTGAACTGTTATTCACGTAATTTTTTATTCGCAGCAGTGAGTCAATTTAATGCACGTATCGGAGAAGGCAGTTGATGCGTGATATATATATATATATATATATATATATATATATATATATATATATATATATATATATATATATATATATATATATATATATATATATATATATTTATATATATATATATATGTGTGTGTGTGTGTGTGTATATATATATACTGCATATGCTATTATTCCATTTGCCTAATCTATATAGTTAATTATACATATCTGTAGTAAATATATTTTATATGAATAAATCGCATACACAAAGTGAACCGATAGCACGTATGTTTTATTTTCGTAAGTCTGTGTTTTGTGCTTGCCATCTGGAAAATATTAGGCTCGTATTTCTCGTGAATTCGCTTTCTATCATCTGTTTCAGCCCAGAAACAGGTTTTACATTCAGAGATTTGGTGATTTCAGCGAAGGAAAACTAAAATTCTTGGATGCTGTAAATGATTTTCTCGAAAAGTTATGTATGTATTTTTTTATTATTATTATTATCTTCGTAGGAAAATCTATGTTTTTTTTTTTTAAATTCATGTTGTAAATAATGAATGTTTTTTCTTCATATTTATTTAAAGTACTTTTCCCGGTTCTTTTTCTATGCAAACATGTACACCGAATATTCTTGGATATTCGCTACACATCTCTTATTATCCCTTCACATCTGACAAGTCACAATACTCCCCATCTCTGTCTCTCTGTACTTTATGATTTCTCGTGCCCAGGCCCGATGAGGGCATATTTACTTTTTTTTCGGGCCCGTCATGGTGTCACAATCATAAAAAAAAAAAAAATTATGCGCAATAAACATTTTTTAAGGGAATTTTATCCTAGTATTAACATTTCTGATGTTGTTCCGGTGTTACGTCAGGGACTCCCTTTTCTACCAAGGGCTAGGACGGTTGCGTTCTTGCGAAGGACTTGTTTTGACAGATGTAATCGCTACCCTGAGTGCATGCCCTTGCTAACCTCAGACCGTGACGGGGCGCGAACCCTCGACCTGACGCCACAGAGTCGCGGACGCTACCGCTTGAGCCACGGTGACTACATTAACATTTCTGATGTTAATAACTGTAATTCCGCAGCATATATTGTATGGTAATATTTACTCTTTGTTAGGGGATGAAAAGGGAAAAGTATTTTCATAATATATGATTTAGTTATTGTTTTCATCTATTTTGCCCTCTAGAGCAACAATTTTAATGTCTCTCT
>JAXCGZ010017188.1:75000-82500 GCA_037179515.1 Halocaridina rubra | reverse complement strand
GTATCATTAACAATCATAGATACACTTACAAGTCTGGCGTTTTCTAACACAGTTAACTCTTGACCTTGCAAATCTGGATTAGTTTTTTCTAGTATGTGACTCACTGGATTAACTTCACTTTTAAGAAAATTAAACTGGTGTGTTTTCATGTTACATATCAACTCTAAGTATGCGTTGGATTTTGGATCTTCTATACCAGTTCGTGGACGGGGAAGCCTCTTATGGTTTACTTCTGTTTTATTTGAGGTAAAGGGAAAAGTCAAGGATTGATATTTCTTAATCTCTATTACTTCCACCACTATTCCAGTAACATTGTCACTGTAGTAAGCACACCTATGTATGACTCTCCTTATAACTCTTGTTTCACTGATGTTTTGACACTTGGAGAGATTTACTTCTCCTAGATCAGCGCGTTCTAGCCATACTGCGGCTGGCTGATCGTATTTTAACTGATTCAGCAGCAGCTTACCTTCCAATTCTGCCCCTCGGATGTAATAATAAACGATAAGCAATTTTACTTTAGTTAAAGCTACCCAAGTATTCTCTTGGCATATGTATTCATTTTCGGATTGAATATTCAAAATGTTGTTTATCACCAGTAGCGTAGCCTTGTCATCATTGGGATAGCTAACTGAACAATTGTGAATAAATATCAAGTGGTGACTGTTTTCAGACAGAGTTTCTAATGAGATATTTGGCTTGTGGCACACAGTATAATACAAATTTTCATCGCAAATAATATCTCTATCTTCCAGCACCTTAACGAATTGTTTGAAGATATTTAGATCACTAGAATTAACATAGCAGTAGTTTACTTTAATGAAAAAATTATATTTTTGGTAATGGCAGCTTAAATTAGATATATAATTCACTATAGCGGTAGGCAGATCACCAAAGTAGAATAATGTTGACAACCATTGCATCAGTCTTGAGTTCTTAATGTCATCCCTCATAACAACATGGTACCGGTCATTAGCAAGACTGAGTGTGGTCCATAAAGGACTTACTGACTTACAGGAATCTGCAACTCCGTAACACAGCTGCCAGAATGAGTACATATCAGGAAAAAATAGGGAGTTATTAGTATCATAGTAATTGCAACACCTGAAGAAAGGCTGAGCAAGAGATAGAATATCTGTGGCCTGACTAACAAAAAACAGAACTTCTGTTATTGTGTCCCTTATATAAAGGGAAAATGTGACTGTCTCATTTGAAACCCACTGGGTATTGGAAGAATACATTTGGCATGATTTAATTTCAGAAAGCTCTTTCAGGTGCACACCAACAATATAAATTCTATCCGACAATTTCTCTATATACAGAGCATTACAAAGCAGAATCTCACAGACACTAGGCAATAGTCTATTTTTAACAGAAAGACTTGCCAAAATTCTGCCAATCATTTCAGGATCTTGATTTTGCATTTTACCTGGACAAGTCCATAGTATGGTGGGCACAATTAGAGAAAAGCTATTCTTATTAGTACCAGAGATTCGTTTTAAACAATGATTATCATGTGTTATTTGTTTCTCATCCACTGTGATGATTCTATTACAATCAGGAAATGGGTAAATATTTTGTGCACAATCGTAATAACTAAATTTTTTCATAATAGGATAATGGAGATTGAACAGAGGTTTCCATGAATTATACACAGTAATGTTAGAAATTCCAAAGTATAGACTTTCAGATATATTAGCATTCTTCTTAAACTCTTCAAATACATTCTTGTAAGGTAGTGAAACACTATTAGTTTTAACTAAATTTTGGAAAAGCTGCAGACAGTACTCTGTGGATAAGCCTATTGTACAAGGGAGTAAATCATCCTTTATATTCCAAAACTGAAAGATGTCGACAATATCATTTTTGAAAATTCCCAGAAGGTTGAACTTCTTGAAAAGTTCTTGACAGTCGTTCTCCTTGTAACTGTATCCTCGTGTAGCTGATCCTCTACCCGAATCACAATGAACACAATCATCGCTCGGTAGTTTGCAATAACTAATTTTCTTAGTGATTGGTGAATCATCTTCCGGATATAGGGAAGTCGTTACCAACTCTCTTTTGTCCAATTCTGAAAGATAAAGTTTCGTTTAGTATTGACAGAGCAGAAACAATCTCGTTTTCCTATATCTTTGATGTTACAAATAAAACAGAGCTCATATATTTGACAGGGAAGATGATACCAGTACTATGGATTAGCAGATCAGTTTAGATATGTGTGCGTATATATATATATATATATATATATATATATATATATATATATATATATATATATATATATATATATATATATATATATATATATATATATATAAGTGTGTGTGATTACCTGACTGTACTTACGGGAAAGAGCCATATGATCGTAACCTCTCGTCTCCTGGTCGGTTCCATATGATGGGTATCTCAATGATACCCATCATATTTGTCCTTAAAACTTTAAATTCAGTTAACATTAACTACCTCCTCGTTTGGCGAATTTCAATCGTCAACTAGTCTTGCACTAATAAGTATGTGTGTGATTACCTAATTGTGTTTACGGGAAAGAGCCCAAAGCTCGTATCTTCCCGTCTCCTGATCGGTTCCATCTTATACTTACTGATACTTATCATACCTGTCCTTAAAACTATGGATTGAGATAGCATTAACTACCTCCTCACTTAGCCAATTCCAATTATCAACTACTCTTACACTGAAAAAGTATTTCCTTACATCCTGCGAAGAAGTTTTCTTACGAAGCTTCAAACTATGACCTCTAGTTCTAGAGCCAGCTATATCAAAATATCGATCCCTATCCACTCTATCATAACCATGAAGGAATTTAAAGACTGTCACCATATCCCCCCTCACTCTTCTAGCTTCGAGTGATGGTAAGTCTAATTCCCTCAGCCTCTCATCATAACTGAGATTGCGTATTTCTGGCACCAGTTTCGTGGCATGTCTTTGAACTTTTTCAAGCTTAGCTATGTGCTTTTTCAAGTGCGGATTCCAAAAGGGGGCTGCATATTCGAGTTTTGGCCTCACATAGGTTACATAAATATTTCTGAACATTTCCTTGTCCATGTGCCTGAAGGCTACCTTACATTTGATAAGAATGCATATGCTGCCCTTACTATGCCATTTATATGTATTTCTGGAGACAAATCTGCCAATATGTTTACCCCTAGATCTCTCTCATTTTCTGTCTCTTGAAGTTGTACTCCAGCCACTGAGTAGTCAAGCTTGGGCCTTCTTGCACTTGTACCCATTCTCATTACCTTACATTTTGAAGTATTGAATTTCATTAGCCACTTTTCTGACCACTCATGCAGATTATTTAGATCCTCCTGAAGTTCTCTACCATTGTTCTCGTTTTTTACTTTCTTCACAATCTTTGCATCATCTGCAAACATATTCATGAATGAATTTACAGACTCTGGTAGGTCATTTACATATGCAAGGAACAAAAGTGGCCCTAAAACTGAACCCTGTGGAACTCCACTACTAACTCTTCTCCATTCAGACACTGAGTGTCTTACTCTAACCCTCTGTTCCCTTCCTTCTAAGTAAGTTTTTATCCATTCCAAAACATTTCCACCTATTCTAGCCATTGATTGCAGCTTCCTAATAAGTCTCCCATGTGGAACAGTGTCAAATACTTTCTGGAAGTCTAGGAATATGCAATCTGCCCAGCCCTCTCTTTCCTGTAAGATTTGGCTTACCTCATCATAAAATTCTAATAAGTTTGTTACTGTTGATCTACCTTCTCTGAAGCCATGTTGCCTCACTGACAAAAAGTTGAAGGATTCCAAGTGAAGAGAGATATGTTTCCTTAGTAGTTTCTCCATAACTTTGCAAACTATGCTGGTCAAGGAAACTGGACTATAGTTCAGAGCCGTATCCCTCCTTCCCTTTTTGAAGATAGGTATCACATTTGCTTGTTTCCAGCATCTTGGAATCTCCCCCGACTCCAGTGACTCCTTAAATATGATACTTAGTGCCACTGATATTGTGTTTGCGCATTTTTTAAGCACATGAGGGGATATGTCATCGGGACCTGTAGCTTTATGAGCATCTAAATCCATCAGCGCTTTGCATACCTCTGTGGCTGTAAGGTTGATGTTCTCTAATACCGGCCCTTGAGCTTCTATCACTGCAATCTGAGGGGGTGGGGTATTTTCTACTGTAAATACTGACTGAAACTCCTTGTTCAATTCTTTGCAGATCTCTTCATCCGTCTCAGTGATGCTTCCATCCGCTCTCTTTAGCCTTAAAACCTGTTCTTTTACCTTCAGTTTTCCTCTGATAAAGCTGTGGAAAAGCTTGGGATTTTCTTTAGCCTTCCTGGTGATGTCCCTCTCATAGTCTCTCTCTGCCTCTCTCCTTTTACTTAGGTAGTCATTTCTTGCTCTTTTGTAGGTTTGCCAGGCATTTATGTTTTTTCTCCTCCTATACCTTTTCCAGCATTTGTCTCTCCACTCCTTAGCTCTTTTACACCCATTATCGAACCATTTCTCTCTGGCATGAATTACACCTACTTTGGTGACAGGTATGCAGTAATCTACTATCTTCCCATATTTCTCACAAAAGATGTCATACATTTCTTGTACAGATTTGTTGTAAAATAAGGTTCTCCAGTCAATAACTGCAAAAAGCTCATTCATTTTGATGTAATCTCCTTTCCGATAGTTCCTCCTCATGTCCTCAGTGCCTCTACTCTCAGGAAGAATATCTTCAATGATATACTCCATCAACAACACACAGTGGTCACTCTTTCCAATTGGTGGTTCATACTCAATTTTTTCAATATCCAACACATTATCTGTGAACACTAGATCAAGTAGTGATGGCTCATCCCCCCCCCCCCTGGCCCTTGTTGGTTCCATTACATGTTGGTGTAGAAAATTCCCTTGTACGCAATCTAGGAATCTTGCCCCAAATGAGTCCTCACCACTGTGTGGGTCAAGATTTATCCAATCTATCTCTTTATGATTAAAGTCTCCCATAATCAAAATCCTACATTTTTTTTCCCATGCCATGTTAACAACTGAGTTTATGACTTCAATAGTACCTATATGACTTTCCTCATAAACTTCAAGCCTATTTTGGTTCCTTGGTGGGTTGTATACAACAGTTATTATAATGCTCTCTGACCCAGTATTTATGCGAGCAACAAGAAATTCCTTGAACTCACTTTCTATAGCCAAGTTTATTTCTTCGACTTGAATCCTTTCACTTATGAGCAGTGCTATCCCTCCACCAGTCCTCTCAGATCTTTCAACCCTTAGTATTCTGAAACCCTTAGGAAAAACTGTGACACTGTTTATGTCCTCACTCAACTTAGTCTCTGTAATTGCCACTATATCTGCCTTACTATTGTGAATCCTATCTTTTAATTCTACTGCCTTACCAGCTAATCCATCAGCATTTGTGTATAACAATCTTAATGAGGCCCCATCCCCTGATCTTCTGTCATTATCTTCTTTATCTCCCCTTTGTCTGGAAGAACTCTGTAATGAAAATTTTTCTTCTCTTCTTCATTTCTTTCATCATTTAACCTTCTTGCCTCTTGCAACAAGTTTTTGATCTTTCCCATCTCTTCCTGTGTTCTGTTTTGTCTAATGAACACTTCTTTGAATTCTTGAAGGTCTTTTAGACTTTTTTTCCTCAACAATATTTCCCTACATGTTTCCCCTCTCTCAAAGGTTACTTTTGTTGGTCTCGGCTTTCCTTCCCTCGAATATTTACCTAGTTGGTGTATGTTTACAATATCCTCAGGACCACATACTACTCCAAGCTTTCTTATCAGGTCTACAACCCTAGCTTTATTTTCTTCAAGTCTCCCCTGCCATGTTGGCTCCTGGGACTTGCTTGTGCCTGAGATTACCACTGTCTTCTCCTTATCAAGTGCCTGTCTGATGAGTGGGTTTGCTCTTTCCATCACAACGTCTTTCATTTTTTTCGATTACTGTCTCTTTATAGTCAACTATAGTCAACTATATCAGGTATTGCTAGAAATCACTTTAAAGATAAGGATTATAATCAAGAATAGTTTTTACTGTCTAAATCCAGTTCACCATATGCACAAATTCAGTACTCAAAAGTTTAGTAATTGTAAAATATACTTCCATAATGGTATAATCTTTTCAATACCTCCCTCACCTCTTTTGTCTCCACCACTCATTAATTCTTAAACAACTACTGCATACCTGTGGCCATGTCTAAATCCGTGGGCCAGGAACTAGTCTCATCATAGAAGTAAAAATGAGATCAAGAGCCACAACTTTTTCAAAGTAAATATTCAGTTAAGGGGAGTTTACACGGTCAAACGGTTCGTCGAACGCGGTTCGACAGACAAGTGTTTGAAGTGATGTTCGAACGTGTGAACGGGGTATTTGGTTGTCGAACACGTTTGTCGAATGTGTTCGACAACCAAATACCCCGTTCACACGTTCGAACATCACTTCAAACATTTGTCTGTCCAACTGCGTTCGACGAAGCGTTTGACAGTGTAAACCCCCCTTTAGTCCTGTCGAGAATGATGGAATCAACTACGTAACAATCAGGTACCATAACAAGCGTGAATATATCTGTTCTGCAGCTCAGCGACAGCAACAACATTGAAATATCAAGAGTAAATAATAGAAATGTGCTTCACGCTATCTCTGCCTAAGGAAAGTGTTACTTTTTACACACTTTTTAGAACAATTTTTCGTTTTCTGTGTAGTTGTCGGGGGTAACTCCGATATTTATCGATCTTGGCCTGGACGCCTCGGCGTTCGAATCTTTGATGACAGAAAATTAAATTAAATTCAATACAAATAAAATACAATGTGTACAAATATAATTCTCTTCTAAATGCATTCCTAAAACCCTCTACATTATCATTGTATTATATAGTTTAATCTGAAAATACATTTTAAGGAAGGAGTTCTCAATCTAAACAGTATTGAATCGCTGTTTGGGTGTCTTGGCTTGGACAGAGTTAAGGGGGGTTTACACGGTCAAACGGTTCGTCGAACGCGGTTCGACAGACAAGTGTTTGAAGTGATGTTCGAACGTGTGAACGGGGTTTTTGGTTGTCGAACACGTTTGACAAACGTGTTCGACAATCAAATACCCCGTTCACACGTTCGAACATCACTTCAAACACTTGCCTGTCGAACCGCGTTCGACGAACCGTTTGACCGTGTAAACCCCCCTTTACACTATTTTCTAAATAACGCATTTTGGACATAAAACAGTGTGTGAGTGATCGGTTTTAAGTCACGGACTTCTTGCAAAGAAGTTTGGTTTTGGCAGGTGTGATCGTTTACCCTGAGTGCATGCCCTTGCTAATCTCAGACCGTGGCTGGCCGTGAATCTTCGACCTGATGGCTCAAATTGTCATTACAGAATAAGTTCGTAATTAGTGTTTCCATAATAGACCCTTACTAATAGCTGGTTTCCTAAAATAATTCATTCTTTCAGTAAACAGAAAAATATTTTTGAGTATTTATGGGAAAATCTAAAGCATTAATA
>JAXCGZ010017188.1:67500-70000 GCA_037179515.1 Halocaridina rubra | reverse complement strand
TTGAAGCAAATAGAAAAAAATTCACATCAATAATACGATTCTCTCTCTCTCTCTCTCTCTCTCTCTCTCTCTCTCTCTCTCTCTCTCTCTCTCTCTCTCTCTCTCTCTCTCTCTCTCATTTGCTTTGTTATAATTGTGAGTTTGCAGTCTTTGCCGAGTAGTCACCGTGGCAAAGCGGTAGCGTCCGCGACTCTGAAGCGGCAGGTCGAGGGTTCGTGCCCCTCCATGGTCTGAGGTTAGAAAGGGCATGCACTAAGGGGAACGATTACATCTGCCAAAACTATCCTTCGCAAGAAGGCAACCGTCCTAGCCCTTGGTAGAAAAGGGAGTCCATGACGTAAAACCGGCTTTTTTTTTTTTTACAATCTTTGCCGCATTTATAAATATAGCTATGACCGAGACTGTTTGAGTAACAATGGTGGGGCGTTGTCCATACATAAACAGACTTCCTCCCTATATTAGTCCACCACTCACAACTGTGTATTGCCTGCTAAGACATTATGTTACTTTTAGCCATGTAGTACTTTACAGGTTTTTCTCCAAGGCTAACATGTTTTGTAGGTCTTTCTCGCTAATATTGTTTCTATTCTTGGAACTTTTTTTTTTTTTTTTTTTTTAGATTCTCCACCCACGGATGGGTGGAACGGGTCATGGAGGACCCATAGGGTGGTCGCCATCCGGCACAGGCCCCAACCCCCCACTGTGGTGCCCAGCCACAGCAGTAACCTCCCCAGTAAACAGCTTAAACTCTCTTGCCTGGACGAGGGCGCGATCCGTCGACCTCGCGAATGCGAGGCCAGCGCGTTACCACTGTACTAGCCAGGAGGCTATTCTTGGAACAGATTAGGCATACCGGATCAAGTAATATTAGCGACTCCCAGTACATTCAATAACCCCGCAAATTGTTAGGTTCGGCTAGATTAGGTCAAGTCAGGTTAGATTAGATTAAATTAAGGTAACGCCGTTAGATCTTTAAGCAGACAAAGCTTCTCGTCCAGCACACACTAGAGGTAGAAGAAGAAAAGATATAAAGTTTTAGGAATCTTAGATATTGCTCTGTGTTCTCTGACTTATTTTTTTCTGGGGCTTCACCCGCATCTAGACACAGTGGTACATATCTACGAATGCATATAGGACCAGGGTTAGGTATGTCCTCATGATTTGTTTGAATTTATTTAAGCAGTGTGTGTGCGTGCGTGCGTGCGTGTGTGTGTGTGTGCGTGCGTGTGTGTGTGTGTGCGCATGCGTGTGTGTGTGTGTATGTGAAAACTAGTCATCATATTTTCGGTTTTACAAAAATATGCTGTAGAGTAATACCTATAGGACTTGTGCCCAAAACAGCATCCTTATATACTCAATAATGCCAGTGAATATGAATAGTGGTTGAATATTTGATTGGAATCAAATAGATCTGAAAGATGACTATGGCCGCTTTCACATCAAAGTGGCACGTCGCACTTGGCATGCCATGTGGCACGCCAGTTGAAAACTAACATCTGAAAATATATTAAACCTCTCACACAGAAGTGGCGTGACACGTCCCATGTGCCACGTGCGACTTGCGTCTGAAAGCGGCCTAATTTAGATTGCAATCTTTCGGCTATTTTCATGAGAGCGATAGGTACAATGACTTATTTTTACATCTAAGTGCCTGGTAGATTACTTACAATTTTGCAACAAGGAGCCATAAGGGAGTTAAAAGAGGAATTTTTTTATCACCCTTTTGCTTTCATAATGGATTGGGAATATTGTTTCAGCGCTATCGCTCAATTATCCTCTCAGATGTATTATTTAAATATTAAAATTTATGGCACAACAGATTCACTCATGTCATCCATTTGAAATATCAATCTCTCTCTCTCTCTCTCTCTCTCTCTCTCTCTCTCTCTCTCTCTCTCTCTCTCTCTCTCTCTCTCTCTCTCTCTCTCTCTCTCTCTCTCTCTCTCTCTCTCTCTCTCTCTCTCTCTTTTATTTCATGGTCAAACATGGAGACGAAAGAGGTATTGTGAACTTATAACGTCCATATTATTATTATTATTATTATTATTATTATTATTATTATTATTATTATTATTATTATTATTATTATTATTATTATTATTATTATTATTATTATTATTATTGTAGTCGCCGTGGCTCAAGCGGTAGCGTCCGCGACTCTGAGGCGACAGATTGAGGGTTTGCGCCCCGTCAAGGTCTGAGGTTAGCAAAGTCATGCATACATCAGCCAAAACAAGTCCTTCCCAAGAAGGTAACCGTCCTAGCCCTTGGTAGAAAAAGGAGTCCGTGACGTAAAACCAGAACAATTAATATTATTATTATTATTATTTTTATTATTATTATTATCATTATTATTATTATTATTATTATTATTATTATTATTATTATTATTATTATTATTATTATTATTATTATTATTATTATTATTATTATTATTATTATTTACATATTTCATTATTCTGAGCCCGTACGAGCGTATATGTGTATATGCGTGTGTGCT
>JAXCGZ010017188.1:55000-57500 GCA_037179515.1 Halocaridina rubra | reverse complement strand
TCAAATTGGTGAGAGCTTGCGAGTATAAATGCGATAGGAACTCTCCGAGAACGACTTAAATGGAATATATTATTGTATATCTTTTGTATAATGCATTGTATATTACATAGTTTATCCGTTCTATGCCGAATTTTCATACCATATGTAAATAAACTTCTAATGATTTAGGTTTACTAAAATCTGTGGAGAACGAGGTCGAACAACACACACACACACACACACACACACACACACACACACACACACACGCCCGCACGCACACGCATGCACACACACACACACACACACACACACACACACACACATCATTTTACTGATTCTTCTCAAGTATTAATATACTAGATTGATCAAACGCATAAAGGGTTCCCCCACCAATAAAAAAAAATGCAATCAACGCCTTAAAACCACTCACCGAAGGTTTTGAACGGATCGCTTTATTAAACACTTCTCCCATTAATGAGAAATAATGAAGCAAACCCATTCACTTTGCTTTTAAAAATGGAACATTATCTAACCGGATGTCAGCAGTTTGATACCGTATTGAGAATTGGTTCATCTTTCGATATGATTAATCGAGTCAGGTATCGTACGAGTAAGAGTCTTTGAGCTACGGATGAAGATACTTTACACACAGCTCAGAAATATTCACTTCAGACAGCTCTGTACTGTGAAGTATTTTTTATCATTTTTTGCATTAGTACTTTAGGATAGGCATTTTGTTCTTTCCGAAAACCTAAAACGTGAAGATAATGTTCCATCACTGACTACATGCATCTAATTTTGGACTCAGTAGTAGTGAATATTACACGCAGAACGTAACAATTATCTTGTTGTTCTCAAATGACATTGACCTAGAACATTTGCCCTACATATCTCTAAGGGTGGTATAGTGCTCTTTTGCTTGCGATACTGAGGGAGAGAGGCAAGAATACTTCCTCCGTGTTCCCCTGCGTGTCGTAAAACTCGACTAAGTGGAGCTGAGCGAGGGGACTGGGAATGCCTTCCTCCGTACTGTCAATCTGCATAGAGTCAAGTAATTTTTTACTTTGACACTTCTCCTCCCCCCCTTAATAAAGGGAATGTGTCTCTTGTATATAGACAGACCAAAACTTCAACCAAAGCATTGTGTTATAAAATTAAAAGAAAATATAGTCATATCATCTTAATTTGACTTATATAACTCTTCATCTTTTGGCGTCTTGTTTACAGGTTTACTGTAAACACTACTTACGCCCAGAAGGCTCTCCGTGTTAGTATGGCATCCTCAAATGCAGAACTAAACCTAGAATAATCCTTCGCCTTAAGAGGAAGCGGTTCTCCACACTCTTGAATTCCATTAGTTAACAATATATTTAGATGTGATGAGCACTGAGAATTGCAATGTCTATCAAACACCTGAATTTACCTGATATCCAATATCCCTTGTAAAGTGTATATAATATCTTAAAACCGCTAACACACTAACCTATTTATACTTACTCAATAAAAGATCAAGTGCTTCTTCTTCAGTTATTGGTATAAAAAAAAGTCATCTGTTTAGGGAATCATTGTTAAAAAAAAATGGTAGATCCGTAAGTGAATCTGTAGCAGCATTGAAGAAATGCATAAACACTGTAAAAATTTTAGTGCCATAAACAGTGATTCCTCTAAAGGCTACTTTTGAGTGTGTTTTTTTTCTCCTGGACATTGAATTAAGTTGCTCTTCTGGATACTAGTTTGCCTTGTATAGACACACGCGTTGTTTTTAGGTTCTCTCAAAAAAGTGTGTTTAATATCTTTTACAATCAGAATATCACAGAATACTCCTGCGTTTGTATGTGTGTGTGTGTATATATATATATATATATATATATATATATATATATATATATATATATATATATATATATATATATATATATATATAATATATATATATATATATATATATATATATATATATATATATATATATATATATATATATATATATATATATATATATATATATATATATATATATATATATATATTAACAATGAAACCATAATGTTTCTAATACGATATATTCCACGTAAATATATGTCAAGGAATTATTCTTTAACTCAGCCATCCCTCTTATATAGGGGAATATGGCTTTAGTATATATATATATATATATATATATATATATATATATATATATATATATATATATATATATATATATATATGTATGTATGTATGCGTGCATGTGCATGCGTGGGTGTGTACACTCTTGTGTGTGTATGTGTATGTAATTGTGTAAGTGTGCATTCACAGTCAGACTGTGTTGTTAATATTACACTGTTATCTCAGAAGTACATATAATATGATGGTAAAATGCTTCCTTAATCTGGTCGGGGTTATGATATGCAGATTGTTATCTACTATAGTAGCTCATTCAGTTAAGATGGCATGAACATGTGATGCGGGCTTGGTTTACCTGAGGTGCATTATATTTATCATGGATAATAGTGTATTATTATTATCATGGTTTTGT
>JAXCGZ010017188.1:37500-50000 GCA_037179515.1 Halocaridina rubra | reverse complement strand
GAAATTTCCCTGTACCTGGCAGCCTATTTTGCTACTTCCGTATCAGCTGATGCACCCTCACACGCTATTTCCCTGACAATATTATATTAAAAATAACTTTGCTGTTTGTTCTTAATGCTTATTTTCAATTTTCTTCATAATATCCGATCATAGCCAGTTTATCGTCCAGCGTTATAGCATGACGCTTAGCACTTGCACTAGGAATTTTCTTAGGTGCCATGGAGGCAAAATATAAGGTCACAAATGAATGAGAATGAGAGTAGCCGATAAACAGACGTATACCGTGCATAAACTAATCAATTCAAAACAATAGCAGTTTCGCGGGAATGACGAATGACGATGCCTAACGGTAGATACTGGAACTACTGTACGTATTTTAATAAGATTTTATATGCTTTTATTCTTATTTATTGTACAATAACATGATTTTATGTGATTTTGTTTTTATTTATTGTACAGTAACATGATTCATGTGCTTTTAATGGTTTTCTACTGATATTATGAATCCAATATTTGTAGCGAACAGACGTAAAGTTGATTATAATGACGTAAACTTTATTTTTATTTTTTTTATTTTTTCTTATATTTTTTTTAAAACCGATGTATAATCGAGAACGACTTAACTCGAAACGACTTAAGCCGAGGTATATATATATATATATATATATATATATATATATATATATATATATATATATATATATATATATATATATATATATATATATATATATATATATATATACTATGTAAGTGTAATATTAATGGGTAATAATTCGGCATTATTATATTTTTTCTCCATTATTTAATAATTTTGGAACTTGCTAATCAATAAACATACCCAATGTCAAAATTTTTGGTTCATATTACATAGTTGCTCTGTTTATTAATGTCTGGTTTTATGGTATTCTTAGAGTTTTATTTTATCATATATAATGTATGATGAATTAATGACCATTTACTAAATATCTTTATCATAGACTTTTATTACAATATATTGTGGTCATTTAGCATATGCATAAAAATGCCTAAGGCCATGTATAATTTTTCCAGGTAATGGACATTATTTTACGTTATCCAATTATTGCTTTGTTTTGACTAGTTCTTTACTTTCTCTGCATTGTTATTTCGTGTTCTTACTGGTGTATTGTAAATCCACATGACCTGACCGCATATGATCTCATCTTTTGGTAAGCATACCAACACCATCTTAACACATCTAATATGATTACGTGATCAAATCGGCAATAATATGTCCATATGACGCAGACAGAAGGGTTGTTTTTGTTAGTTTATTGGAAGGATATTAAAGTATAACATTTTCATGTATGGTGTCATTCTATAAACACCTTGGTATAATATAAGGAACCTTTCAGTTTTTTTTCTGACCTTTCGTGTATCACTTTAAGAGATCGATCACCCCGTGGTTGCTCCTGGGGAGTAGAGGGTATCCTGCATCTACTGTACATAGTTATATCTTCAAGCCTGTTAGTTAATATTCGTACTAGTTACGAGTCTTCTTAAAAGAATCGTCATTGATACTCTCCGGTAATGTTACGCTGGTGGACGTATTTACTATGCAATAGCCACTTGCAAGATGCTTCCCAGGGAAATTGTCGTGCCTTATAAAAAGAGGAGAACGAACTAGAAGAGTTTAGATTCTCCCAAGTTTTATTTTAAAGCATATACATCCATTCTTACACACGTGCATGTATGCATACATACATTTATATATATATATATATATATATATATATATATATATATATATATATATATATATATATATATATATATATATATATATGTATGTATATATATATATATATATATATATATATATATATATATATATATATATATATATATATATTATATATATATATATATATATATATATATATATCCCTTATGTATTAGTTCCCTTGAAAATCAAATAACATAATTCACTATGGCCATTGTTCATATCTATGTACATAGCCTGTTGATGAATTATAACTTAAATTTAGTATTCATAATGTTTTTCTTTGTTACTTTGGTAGCACTGCAGATGATGTGAATATATTTCGATACTTATTCTACACGCTTGTGATACATTCACGCTTTCCAGAAATGTCAATTTTCTTAATATTTAAATTATTGCGAATTTTATTCTTCTTTGCGTGTTTCTTGCGAAAGAATACTTTATGCGCATTTTCTCTGAACAATTGACCTTGGAAACAATAAAGTAACCAGTTCCATGAAGATCCTGCCATAAATATCCACCAGCATATGAAGCAAAAAATTGTATTATGAGGGAGAGGTACCATAATTTCCAGCCCGAATGCTAGGAAAGTCACTAGAAAGAGAATCACCATGTAAAAAAGCGTCCTTGTCATGTATACCATGTTGGAAGTTCTGTTTATATGATGGATTCGTAGTTCCATTTGTGATTCCAGCTCTCTGCGACGCAGTAGTACAAATGAAGAGAGTGTCATAAACAAAACGATGATGATAGCCAGAATGGCAAAGGTGAGGGCGAAGTAAGTGCTCACTTTAGATATTTTCGAATATACTGCTGGATAATTCACCGTTATTTTTTGAAGAGGATCAAAATAACCAATAAATGACAGACCATCTTTTTTTACGTTCATCATGATTAGAATAGATACGTTTAGAGCCAAACAACTCATTATACCCCGCCTCATCTGAATGCAGGACAAAGGAGATCCTCTGAGAATCATAAAGCGCTGAAGGCTATAAAAAGTGAGTAATTGCAAGGAAGTATACGCTGTGAAATTCATCATGAGTGAGCAAATTGCTGGGTATCCAGTCCTTTCAAATCTTACTGCACGAACATCTACTCTATGGGCCATGAAGTCATTTATAGTAAATAATGGATTGTTTCCATAGAATAGTGGTTCCCCTAATGATAGAGAACCATTAATGAGACTTATCTGATCATAAATTGATAATATTCCTGATGTAAGACCCAAACATAAGTCGGTTATTGCTAGTAACGTATGTATTAGGAAACTATCCCTATACACCAGCCCAGACTTAAAGAGTATTAACAGCACTACTAAATTACCTACAATGGTAATGCTTGTTATTATGAATGTTAGGACAAAAAGACCAGCCTCTTTTACTTGACAAGCTGTTGATAAATAATGCCAAGCTGTTGGGTGAATACTGTTATTGCCTCTCCCAATTATAATCTTACTATACAAACAAGTAATCCAAAACCAGTTAACAACAGGATTCTGCAACTGTTCGTGACCATACAAGCGCTCTCCAAAGAAGACTAAGTTGACACTATTGTTTATGAACTTAGAACAAGATGCAGAAGAGAAATTTCTTTTATCTGTCTCAAAAGCAACGTATGAACGGCCTGTATCGTTAGATACAATTATAGAAAACTTGTGTTCGTATAAATCCTGCAAGCAGGTTTCGTCTTTATAAAGTTTTGCTAACATAACAAATCTGAGATACTCGAAAAGTGTCAGTTTCATACCTCCCGCGTCTGTTTCAGTATTCTTAATCACATAATCAATTAAGGTTTTGCACTTGTTCGATAATAATTTGACTTTTTTTTCACACGATCATGATCAAAGTAATCATTAAAGCAGCTAATGCTAGTATCTTTTGATACTCTTTCTGTCTCATGTATTGAAACATCGGGAATATATTTTAAAATGCATATCTTCTCACTTGGGATACGTTTGACTACCAGTATGTTTAAGTAGCCACAGTCGTAATCTAAGATACGAATAGACTTCCAAAAAATCTCGGAATCCTTAGGAATTTCTTCATAAGACCTCGGTTCAACAGATAACATATATAATGGAAGACTGGTAGCATTTGTTACTGGCCATGTAATATTTGTTAGGAAAAATTTTTCAAGTTGACGTGCTAAAGCTACCCCAGTGATGTATTTGCCCATATCTTCAGAATTGTAAGGTCTAGTGTTATTATTACTTGTGTTGTTACAATGTTTAACTGCGAGAAATTGATTGTTTTCCTGTATATCGTTCCTATGCTTATTCAAATAATTGTTTTCTTCACATGCAGACAATTGAGGCGATGTGTGATCCTCTGAATTTACTGAATCCCCAACCTTGCAGCACCTCTTTAATGATTGCTGAAACTCCGCCAAAGATTTAAATCCTTGGCCCATGGGACATGCTGAATCTGAAGCATAGAAACAGGTTCAGAACTAGAGACAAAATTATAAGGTTAATAATAATAATAGTAATAATAATGATACTACTACTACTAGTAATAATAATAATATTATTATTATTAACAATAATAATAATAATAATTAATAATAATAATAATAATAATAATAATATTAATAATAATAATAATAATAATAATAGTAATAATAATAATGCATGGCCTCAATCCCCCTTGCAAGGGGGGTGGCCGAACAAAGAAACACGCATTCACCATGATCCACACATACCTCACACTACTCCTCTTAGGTCCTTGGGAATAAAAGATTGCCTTTTTCCCACCCTTCCACCCTGCTTGGGTCACCTATAAGGTAGGCGGGCAAGGATATTCTACAATGAGGCGTGACAACCGCATGTTGTTTAACCCTACCGCTTCATCACTTGACAACTTCCCTCACACCCGTCCATCACAGTTCACTGAGCTATCAGGTGCGAGAAATTCCTTTCACCTCTACACAATCTTTCTCCACTCGTTTCTATCTCGTGCACACTCTCTTCCTTGCTCCACTGACATTCCACGTGCACTCAGTGCCCTTTTCACACCATCCATCCATCTCACTCTAGGTCTTCCTCTTGGACTAATTCCAGCCACTTCTATAATCCACACACTCATCGCTATTTGTTCATCACTCATCCTTTCCATGTGTTTAAAGTCACTCAGTACTCTCTGATCTGACCTATCCGAAAGATTCGTTTCAACACCCGTTCACAGCCTGATGTCCTCATTTCTTAATCTATCCATTGTAGATACACTGATTTTGCTTCTCAAACACATTTCCATTACATTCAACTTTTCCTTTTTATCCTCTCTTGCAGTCAAGTCTTTGCTCTCGACAGGGCTGTCGGCACAATCACACCTTTATATATCATTCTCTTTGCATTCATACCCAAATACCTATTTTTCATTGCCCTTTTTTATCCCACCTAGACATTTACTCGCTTCCTTCTCTCTATAGCTTACTCCCGCATCCACTTGTCCACTCCTTGATAATAATAAATAATAATAATAATAATAATAATAATAATAATAATAATAATAATAATAATAATAATAATAATAATAATAATAATAATAATAATAATAATAATGGTGATGAACATAATAATACTAATAATAATGTAAAGTACTGAGAACAGACAAGAATTCAAGAAGGCCAAACTTTGTGTATTTAAGAATCTGTGAATAAAAGAGGTCTAGGATTAATGCCTTATTGATTTATCTCCGGGTGCACATATAAATGGTATAGTAATGGCAGTAGCTGTTCTTTTAGCAAACATAAGGGTGGCCTTCTGACATATGTCCAAGTTAGCGTTAAGATATACTTATGTGACTTATAACAGACCTCAGTTTATGTATACAACACCCTTCTAAAATCCGCACCTGTAAAGCATATAAATAAATGGAAGAAACTTTAAAGACATGTAATGGAACTGGTGATAAACATACTTAATCTCATTTATGAGAGAAGGTTGAGGGAGCTAGACTTACTAGCACTAGAAGCTAGAGGAAATATAAGGTAGTTGTTTTCCATATTCCCTCGTGGCTGTGACGGAGTGGAAGCGATGCTTTGTGCATCTAAAACCCGAAATCTTAGTTTGAAACTGTTACAAAACAATTTTTTTTTTTTTTAAGTATGTAGGGAAGTTTAGTTTTAGTGTAAGAATAGTTGACAATTGGAATTTGCTAAGTGAGGAAGCAGTTAATGCTAAATGTATTCATAGTTTTAAGGATAGATATGACAGTTGTTATTGAGAATAAATTTAGGTAAATACAATTAGGCACATACATAACGTCTGTTTCTGATAGTCCTCCATATGTTTTTTTTAATATGGTTTTCTTTATTCAGTGTCGTTTTCTGTTTTATTTGCCGATGCCAATACACTTTATTATTATTTTTATTATTATTATTATTATTATTATTATTATTATTATTATTATTATTATTATTATTATTATTATCATTATTATTATTATTAGCATCATCATCATCATTATCATTATTATTATTATTATTATTATTATTATTATTATTATTATTATTATTATTATTATTTTTATTATTATTATTAGCATCATCATCATCATCATCATCATCATTATTATTGTTATTATTATTATTATTAATTATTATTATTATTATTATTATTATTATTATATGATGGCGATGATTACAATTATACAGTAATTTTTATATTCTTTGTTATCTACCTTTTCTTAGACGACCGAAGTTTTTAAAAGGTTATTCATGTACTTATTTATTTCTGCATCCATTTATCTTCATCTGTGTATAATACTTCCACCTCTGATGATTTAATATTACCAGCATCTTGTTTAAACCCAGGATGTCCTGATTCAATGGGAGATGAATATCTTCATGAGTTCAGCCTCCACTAAGGATAAACAAAATAAAAATCTTAATCTTTTGACCTAATATTTCCACCTCCATCACTCAGGTGTTTTTTTTTTTTTTTTTTTTTTTTTACTGCCGTCTGTTCAGTTTTCTTTTAAGTCATGTTTTTGGGTAAGTAGTTGAGTATATATATATATATATATATATATATATATATATATATATATATATATATATATATATATATATATATATATATAGTATATATATATATATATGTATATATATATATATGTATATATATATATATATATATATATATATATATATATATATATATATATATATATATATATATATATATATATATATATATATATATATATATATATATATATTTTTTTTTTTTTTTTTTTTTTTTTTTTGACCTCACAAACAGAGCCTAGTCCTCCATATCTCTGGGTCCTCTGTACTTTGTTTTTTCTGTCTGTCATTTTCCTTTGTGTGACATTACCTCATCTCTGTTTTGCCCTTAACCTTTTTCTTTTCCTTCGTCTTGGTATTTTCTCGTGCCCGGCCCTTTATTGATGAGGGCAGTTTCTGCCTGTCCCGGTGTCACACTCTTTAAAAAAAAAAATAAGCATTTATACATGTGGAGGTTATAATTATCCATGATATCCCCGCCATTTCTGTATAGCATGGGAGGCTAATAGTCCAATCTCTTAGATATTCTGTTTCACCATTAACTTTTCCATCCGTAGGTGTACTCACTGACCTAATGAGCTGCCATGGGCTACCACAAGGGATTTCCCAGCTCTAAGAAGCTCTATCAAGTGATACACCAAAACTGGGAAAAAGTCTTTATCATTTCAGTCTTTTTAAGCATCTACATCATACAAATGACGGCAGTATCTTTATACCCTATATGAATCCTTCTTTTCCTTTCTTTTTTGTAGAAAGGACTCTTTTATCATCTGTAGGGTTCTCCTCTTAGTGGAATTTTCTCCTGGAATCTTGTATATGAGAATCTGATAATTTGGAATGTTGTATATCAGTGATGGCTAAGTTTTGAATTCCGGTCAGATTGGATATTCTGTCTCTGTTCAGTATTATCATCATCATCATTCTTTTGGACACTGTTTCCACTTTTAGTTGCCTAATTTTGATGTCGTTAAGAAACTATGTCAAGATAAATATTCTTTTCAGCATAAAAAAAAAAAAAAAATCAGCTGTAGCTAAGTGAAAAAAAAAATGAATGATTAAAGAGCGAAAATATAGCATTCTGATAATCATGATAATTGTGAATCGCTCTAATATTTTTTTAAATCTGAAAGGCTTGGTATTTAATGAATTATTAATAAAAAAAGTAATCTTTATAACTGTTACATTTACCTGCATTTCCTGATATGACATAGATGATAATGCAGCACACTAAATAGCATTTCGTCTTTAGGTCTACAGGCCCCATCTGTAAAGATCATTTGCACATATTAATGTCACTTCTCTCTTTTCATAAGGTGTATATTTAGCATGGATCAGCAAGGATGTTAAAGCCACAATTGATTGTCCTCAGAATTAAGGGTAATTTCCAAAACCATAATAGTAAATTAACGCATTCTGTCATGTCAGTCAAATAGTTGCTAATACTTAGTAAGCAGTATTAACTACATCAGTTCCTGGTACCTTGTAGGTGCACATGGGAGTGTGAAAGACTTTGGGAGTGCACCCTTAGAGAAATCCAGAAAGAGAGACCCGAAGTCAGTTGATGGAGATGAAGCTCCAGTCAATACTCTGGCATCTACTGTAACGCTGCTTGAATTCCAAACGAACTGATTATGTCTTTCCTTTGGAGCTAATCAGCACCGTCGAGAATAATGAAGTCTAAATGGTTCTAGGTACTTCTTACTTGTTTTTAGCCCAGGCCAGCAACAACTCTTCAACGTGCTTTAACTATCTGCCAAGACGAAAAGAGCCATACACATTCATAAGTAGGCACCACATGCAAAACTCAGGTACATCTTACTTCCCACCTGTTGCAATATTGAACGTGAAAAGCTTGACCACATTTGTTGTGTCCAAAACTAGAATTTATATTTCATAAGGAATATGAGGTGGACCCTCGTGACCTTAGAACAAATGAAACTAAGATTTTGCATTATCTATCTATCTATCTATTTATCTATCTATCTATCTATCTATCTATCTATCTATCTATCTATCTATCTATCTATCTATCTATCTATATATATATATATATATATATATATATATATATATATATATATATATATATATATATATATATATATATATATATATATATATATATATATATATATATCATAAGTCCTAGGTTCGAGTCCCGGTCGGGGTAAAAAAAAAAAAATGATTCATATATATATATATATATATATATATATATATATATATATATATATATATATATATATATATATATATATATATATATATATATATACAGCCCCTGGGGGAGACGAACTGCTTACGTCAATACTGGTCACGGACTACTTGATAGGATTTATATCTGGAAGGGCATAAAACGTTAAAACTATGAACCAAAGCCAACAGTAGTCTCCAAAAGATTAATATGAATGTGTATTCCCATATAAACATGATAAAGGGCTGCCACAGTTCCCCTTGTCTACCTGCTGGGGCCAATTACAGGGCAAGTACACGAGGACCCAGCCCCCCCTGTCAACCCACCTATCCCAGTTTAGTTTGCTACTAGGGGCAAGATCTTATTAGCCCGCATCACCTATATGCACTCTTTCTCTCTTTTCCCTGCTCCACTGATGTAACAAATGCATCATATGCTCTTTTCACCCCCTCTCTCCATCTCATTCTTGGTTTTCCTTTCGACCTTACTCCGCTTACTGCTTCTCTCTACATTCTCGTTGCTAATCATGCATCATTCATTCTTTCCATGTATCCAAATCATATCAACGCTCTGATCCACCTTATACGACAGCCTTCTTACAGTACCCATTCTCTGCCTAATCTCCTGATTTCTTACTCTGTCTATTCTAGATTCATCTATCATACTTCTCAAGCAACTCAACTTATTTTTTAATGAGTCTGACATCGTAACAGGCAAGAAAAACTGCCCTCATCTATAAAGGCCCAGGCTCTAAGAAATCATTAAGATGAAGGGAAAGAAAAACGTTAAGGACAAGGCAGAAAAGGACAGGCTGAAGGAATAGTCAAAGTACTGTGGACCTAGAGATAAGGCAGGATTAGGCCCTGAGATGATGATAGATCTGCTTTTTGAAGGAAGATAGGTTATAAGAATTCAGAAAGACAATAGGAGGAAAGGAGTTCCAGAGACTGGAGGTTGATGGGAAGAAGTAGTCGCTGCATCGACCAATCCACAAGCTACAAATCTCCACACAATAGTTGTGAGACGAGGCAGCTAGGCGAGTGTTACACGGCCTCGGCAGTGGGGGAGGGATGCAACTCGCCAACTCATCAGAGTAGCGCTGGAAGTACTAATGATAGAAAAGAGAAAGGGATGGTACTTTATGGAGAAGAGAAAGAGAATCCAGATTAGAAGTAAGAGAAGGATCATTAATGATCCGAACTGCCTTAGATTCAACCCTATCAAGGATATATGTATAAGAAGAAGCATCCCAGATGTGCGAGCAGTATCCTAAGCATGGTCGGATAAGACCTTAGTAAATTTAAGTAACTGTAAAGAGGAAAAGTAATGACGAAACGAAACTGAACCCCCATTATTTTGGATGCGGATTTAGAAATTTGGATGGTATGATTCCTCATAAACTAGCTACAGGCTGTCTGGATTCCTAATATAATGATAGAAATATAAGGGTAAATTTCGCTAGTTTCGAAAACAATAAGGCTAATAGGAGTAGAAGAAGATAAAGATAAGATAGAAACTGTGTCTTGGAGGCATTAAGAGAAACTGTGTCTTGGAGGCATTAAGTTTAACTAAATTTTGGGTGCCTCACTCAGATACCCTCTGCAAATGTGAGTTGAGAGTACAGGAAAGAGTGATATGAGACTGATTGTGAAGAAAAGGCAGAGGAAAAATGAAGGGTAGAATCATTGGCAAAGGTGTGAAGAAGAAAGGAAGATGGGAACTGAAAAAGCTCGTTGATGAAGAGGAGGAACAGAGTAGGTGAAAGAAAAGAGCCCTGTGGAGCACCACTAGTAACAGGGAATGGGCTAAGTGTTGCACCGTCAACAACCACAGATGTAAGACAGTCAGAAAGAAAACTAGAAATCAGAGAACAGAGAGAAGGGGTTTGGCTCCCAGGGTCTTGTGCCAGGCTCTGTCAAAATCCGTAGAGATATCAAGGGCGATGACAAAGGATTCCCAATGGTTCCTCTGTGAAGATGACCATACATGCTTAAGATAGGACAGGAGATCACCAGTAGATCTTGCCTTGCAGAATCTACACTGGTGATCGGAGGTAAGTGAGTTAGATTTACGATGTTTCAAGAAGTGAGCATTAAGGAAAGGTTCGAAAACATTAGCAATAGAAATGGGTAGGGCAATAGGTTGCAAGTTTGAAGGAATAGAGCAGTCACCCTTCTTAGGATTAGGTTGCACCAGAACACACTTATAAGATGAAGGATAGATACTGGTTGAGAGAATAAGGTGAAAGAAGCGGTAAAGCACGGGAGCCACTTCATCTGCACACTCCTTGTGAACTTTGCGTGAAGAAGGGATAAGTGAGGGCCTACGATTAGAGAGGGGTAAAGATTGAGGGACTAGTGCACTGGAATTATTTATGTAATAGTTGGCAGAAAAATGATAGCCAAAGAGAAGGAACAGAGTAGGTGACAGAACAGAGCCCTGTGGAGCACCACTAGTAACAGGGAATGGGCTAAATGTTGCACCGTCAACAACCACAGATGTAAAACAGTCAGAAAGAAAACTAGAAATCTGAGAACAGAGAGAAGGGGTTTGGCTTGGCTTACAGGGTCTTGTGCCAGGCTCTATCAAAGGCCTTAGAGATATCAAGGGCGATGACAAAAGATTCCCCATACTTCCTCTGTGAAGATGACCATACATGCTTAAGATAGGACAGGAGATCACCAGTAGATCTTGCCTTGCAGAATCTGCACTGGTGATCGGAGGTAAGTGAGTTAGGTTTACGACGTTTCAAGAAGTGAGCATTAAGGAAAGGTTCGAAAACATTAGCAATAGAAATGGGTAGGGCAATAGGTTGCAAGTTAGAAGGAATAGAGCAGTCACCCTTCTTAGGATTAGGTTGCGCCAGAGCTTGCTTATAAGATGAAGGATAGATACTGGTTGAGAGAATGAGGCAAAAGAAACGGTAAAGCATGGGAGCCACTTCATCTGCAAACTCCTTGTGAACTTTGCGTGAAGAAGGGATAAGTGAGGGCCTACGGTTAGAGAGGGGTAAAAATTGAGGGACTGGTGCACTGGAATCGTTTATGAAATAGTTGGCAGAAATATGATAGCAAAATAGGGTGGCTTTTTTAGTGAGAGCTCAAGCTATGGAACCATTAGAACGAATGAGAGGGGGAAAGCTTGAGTTACAGAAGTTTTTTGGAGAGGTTTTTGGCTAAGGATCAGAAACATTTATCATAAAGGAAGCTTTAGACCTTCAAATCTAAGCAGTACAGCAGTTCCTAGCTACATTCAAAGCAGAGCGAGATAAACCAGAGGGTGATGCTTGGTAAGGCTGGTGTGCCCAACCCCTGGCCTGAATGGCCCTGGAGCAGGCACGGTCAAACCAAGTATTAGGGGGAGCAAAAGTTTTCATAGAGGAGGGAATGAACGCCTGCATTCCTGAGGTTATGATCTCGGCAACTTTTAGGGCTACCTGATCAGGGTTGTGGGACCAAAAGCAGTAGTCAACCCATGGGAAGTCAAAGTGGAGGTTACGCAAATATTCACATTGGGTACGCTCAAAGTTCCATT
>JAXCGZ010017188.1:25000-27500 GCA_037179515.1 Halocaridina rubra | reverse complement strand
ACACAGTACACGTATTTAGGTGCACCTGTCCGGATCACCCCAGCTATACCTGCTCGTCAACGAATTCATCCCTTTGTGAAGAGCCTTCTTGACCGTCTGGAGCCCCGCTTTGCACCTGTCAAGTGGCTTGCCAACAATGCTGCAGGAGTCTCCATCCCAGTGGCGAGGACCCTCTACATCCTACTACTTCGGTCAGTGGTTGACTATCTGTCTCCTGCCTTGTGTCAACTTCCTAAACCAGCTCTCGAGCCACTTGAAAAGTTCCAGAATCGAGTCATGAGATTTATCTTGGGATGTTCTCTCTCTACCCGTATTGTGAGTATGTAGTTGGAGCTCAACTTACCCCCTCTTGTGGAGAGGATTTATGCCAATGTGTCCTATTTTACTGTTAAGTGTCTTCACTACCCCTTTCTTGCTCCGTACTTCTCTGCTGTCATGAGGACGTCCCTTGATCCAGACGCACCCAGGCTCCCACTTCGAGCAGGAGGTCATAACCTTATCAGGGTGGTGAGTGACATTCTCCGTGGCCTTGACATCGACCTGCCAGTGCAGGCGGCTGTCCCAGATTTACCACCCTGGCGTGTCCCCCTCCCCGCTGTCACATATACACCGACCTCGAAGGATGTCTATCCCCCCTTGCAGAGACAGTTAGCTCTGGAGACTATCGCTGATGTATCCACGTCTGTCCCTGCAGCACACCACGTCTATGTTGATGGTTCTGTGCAAGCAGATGGAAGGGCGGCATGTGCTGTGTTTTCCCCCACCATGGAGCCGCCTGTGCCGGCTGATTCATGGATTGGCCGTAGACTACCCACCTCGTCGAGCTCCACCTACTGTGAACTGAATGCCATCTTGGATGCCGTGACTCTCCTTGTTCGATGACGAGTGAATGGGGTAATAATTTGTGACTCCCAATCGGCCCTACAAGCCCTATCCTCGCCAAGACCTATCTGTGGCCGTGCTGTGGGAAATATACTATGTCGCCTCGCAGCCGCTCGGGATGCTTCTCTTGTTGTGTCATTTGTGTGGACTCCATCCCACATTGGGCTGACTGGCAACGACACAGCGGATCGTCTTGCCAAGGCGGCCTGTATGCTGGATGGGCATACTGTGGACGCTGACCCCTCCCTCCGATGCCTACGTAACATCATCTACTCAGCTGGGTTTGCCATGACGGTCCAGCGCAGGGACACGGAGAGGGCCAACAGTGTGTCCATACAGCACCATGATCACTTCCTTCACAGTCGCTACAAGTATCGCAGACGCGGGTTAATGGTGCGGAAAAACAATGTAGTTAGTGCTCGGCTCAGAATGGGGTATCGGCCTTTATGGCAGGTCTCCCAGACTCTAGATATGCCACAGTACACCTCCTGTACATTATGCGACCGAACTAATGCTAACACTCTTGACCACTATTGTCTTCAGTGCCCCGCAGTGAGAGATGTTTTACCACGAGGTCAGAACTTAATACAGATCTGCTCATTTTTACTTAATGATGACAACCTTGATGTTATTCTTGCTCGTTTTCCTCACTTTGGTGGCCATTAATTATATTGAATTATACATATATTTTCTGTATGTTGCTATATAATTCTGTTTGTGCATTCTGCGTTTCTCTGAGCTTTACTTTTGCATATAATGTACTCTGTGCTGCCATTCTGTGAGTTGTGTGTTAGTATGCAGCAATGTTTTATCAATATGTACACCTCCCTGTAAACCATGTTCAATTCTTGGTTTTATATCCATTTGAAGCATTATTTGTATGAACTCATGTAATGTCTGACGCCTTGGCGCAATAAATTAATAAAATAAAATAAATAATCTCTCGCTCTCCAACATTCTATTCTCCCCAACCCCCCACACTCTCTTTGTCCCAGCCAACTAGGGAGGGGCACTGTACACAGTTATTAAAGTAAATAAACCAACAGATGTACAAACAATGATGGGCCCTTAATAATAATAATAATAACAATAATAATAATAATAATAATAATAATAATAATAATAATAATAATAATAATAATAATAATAATAATAATAATAATAATAATGATAATAATAATGATGATGATGATAATAATCTCCACAATCATCATCGAAGGAAAATTATTGTGGCCAGTAATAATAATAATAATAATAACAATAATAATAATAATAATAATAATAATAATAATAATAATAATAATAATAATAATAATAATAATAAGATCTAAGGAGAATTATTGGAATAGACATCATGAAAGTAATGCAGAGGTATATTAAAACCCAGCAGAGAGCTGGAGATTCATTATACATCTTTTATAATCCCTTCACATGTGACAGGTCATTACACTCTCCATCTCTGTTTCTCTTTACAGCCTGATAAAAGCTGTTTTATTTTATCATTTTTTGGCCCATCCTGGTGTCACAATAATCTTTAAAAAAATAATAATAATACTAATAATAATGGGGGGGGCCGCAAAAAAAAATCGCGATACAGTGAATTCGCGAGAGGTGAATT
>JAXCGZ010017188.1:15000-17500 GCA_037179515.1 Halocaridina rubra | reverse complement strand
TTAGCGAATTCCAGTAATGAACTACTCTTACAGTAAGAGAGTACCTCCTTTCATCCTGCAAAGAAGTTGTCTTACGAAGCTTCAAATTATGACCTCTAGTTCTAATGCCAGCCATATTAAAATATCGATCCCTGTCCACTCTGTCATAACCATGAAGGAATTTAAATACCGTCACCATATCCCCCTCATTCTTCTAGCTTCGAGTGATGGTAAGTCTAATGCCCCCAGCCTCTCATCATAACTGAGATTGCGTATTTCTAGCTCCAGTTTCGTGGCATGTCTTTGAACTCTCTCCAGCTTAACTACGTGCTTTTTCAAGTCTGGATTCCAAAATGGGGCTTCATAGTCAAGCTTCGGCATCGCATAGGTTACATAAATATTTCTGAACATTTCCATGTCTATGTGCCTGAAAGCTACTCTTGCCTTTGCTAAGAAAGCATATGCTGTCCTTACTGTGCCATTTATATGCATTTCTGGAGACAAATCGACCAATATGTTTACTCCTAGATCTCTCTCATTCTCTGTCTCTCGAAGTTCCACTCCTGCCATTGAGTAGTCAAGCTTGGGCCTTCTTGCACTTGTACCCATTCTCATTACCTTACATACTGAAGTACTGAGTTTCATTAGCCAATTTTCTGATCTCTCGTGCAGACTCTTTAGATCTTCCTGAAACTCTCTACCAATGCTCTCATTTCTTACTTTTTTTTCACAATTTTTGTATCATTTGCAAACATAGTGTGTGTGTGCGTGCGTGCGTGCATGCGTGGGTGCGTGTGATTACCTAATGGTGATTACCTAATTGTGTTTACGGGAAAGAGCCCAAAGCTCGTATCTTCCCGTCTCCTCATCGGTTCCATTTTATACTTAGTGATACTTATCATACCTGTCCTTAAAACTATGGATTGAGATAGCATTAACTACCTCCTCGCTTAGCCAATTCCAATTATCAACTACTCTTACACTGAAAAAGTATTTCCTTACATCCTGCAAAGAAGTTTTCTTACGAAGCTTCAAACTATGACCTCTAGTTCTAGAGCCTCCCATATCAGAATATCGATCCCTATCCACTCTATCATAACCATGAAGGATTTAAAGACTGTCACCATATCCCCCCTCACTCTTCTAGCTTCGAGTGATGGTAAGTCTAATTCCCTCAGCCTCTCATCATAACTGAGATTGCGTATTTCTGGCACCAGTTTCGTGGCATGTCTTTGAACTTTTTCAAGCTTAGCTATATGCTTTTTCAAGTGCGGATTCCAAAAGGGGGCTGCATATTCGAGTTTTGGCCTCACATAGGTTACATAAATATTTCTGAACATTTCCTTGTCCATGTGCCTGAAGGCTACCCTTACATTTTATAAGAATGCATATGCTGCCCTTACTATGCCATTTATATGTATTTCTGGAGACAAATCTGCCAGTATGTTTACTCCTAGATCTCTCTCATTTTCTGTCTCTTGATGTTGTACTCCAGCCACCGAGTAGTCAAGCTTGGGCCTTCTTGCACTTGTACCAATTCTCATTACCTTACATTTTGAAGTGTCAAGCTTGGGCCTTCTTGCACTTGTACCAATTCTCATTACCTTACATTTTGAAGTATTGAATTTCATTAGCCACTTTTCTGACCACTCATGCAGATTATTTAGATCCTCCTGAAGTTCTCTACCATTGTTCTCGTTTTTTACTTTCTTCACAATCTTTGCATCATCTGCAAACATATTCATGAATGAATTTACAGACTCCGGTAGGTTATTTACATATACAAGGAACAAAAGTGGCCCTAAAACTGAACCCTGTGGAACTCCACTACTAACTCTTCTCCATTCAGACACTGAGTGTCTTACTCTAACCCTCTGTTCCCTTCCTTCTAAGTAAGTTTTTATCCATTCCAAAACATTTCCACCTATTCTAGCCATTGATTGCAGCTTCCTAATAAGTCTCCCATGTGAAACAGTGTCAAACGCTTTCTGGAAGTCTAGGAATATGCAATCTGCCGAGCCCTCTCTTCCTGTAAGATTCGACTTACCTCATCATAAAATTCTAATAAGTTTGTTACTGTTGATCTACCTTCTCTGAAGCCATGTTGCCTCACTGACAAAAAGTTGAAGGATTCCAAGTGAAGAGAGATATGTTTCATTAGTAGTTTCTCCATAACTTTGCAAACTATGCTGGTCAAGGAAATTGGTCTATAGTTCAGAGCCGTATCCCTCCTTCCCTTTTTGAAGATGGGTATCACATTTGCTCGTTTCCAGCATCTTGGAATCTCCCCCGACTCCAGTGACTCCTTAAATATGATACTTAGTGCCACTGATATTGAGTTTGCGCATTTTTTAAGCACATGAGGGGATATGTCATCAGGACCTGTAGCTTTATGAACATCTAAATCCATCAGCGCTTTGCATACCTCTGTGGCTGTAAGGTTGATGTTCTCTAATACTGGCCCTTGAGCTTCTATCACTGCAATCTGAGGGGGTGGGGTATTTTCTACTGTAAATACTGA
>JAXCGZ010017188.1:0-2500 GCA_037179515.1 Halocaridina rubra | reverse complement strand
ATCCCATTTCGTGGTTCTCACGTCTAGTTAAAATTGGATATTCGAAATTGTACATCGTTATGCACAGACATTGGAATTTTGAAAATTAACTAGTTGTCGCTTGTCGAAGGACCAGTAATCCAAAACCAGCATGCATGGATCTCCTCGCTTTGAGCACGTGTCATTAGTATTGTTCTCTTTAGCTCACGTCGATTTCCAACTTTTTCAGGCTCAGTAAAACAAACAAACAAACAAACATTTATTTTCATTTTTGTAAGAATCATTTGGTCGATAAATTTAAAGTCTTCCCATATAGAATGATCTAATCTTTTATGCTTGTTGCACATACTCCGCCATTTTTTATATTGTGCATCTTAGGATCCTAGTACATTTTAGCGTATGAATAACATCTATTACATTTCCAGAAGTGCTGTATCTTAGGATCCTAGTACATTTTAGCGTATGAATAACATCTGTTACATTTCCAGAAGTGCCAGTTTGGCAGATGAAGCCATTAGTCATGGTGCTTGACAGAAAACTTGCTGCCATGTTCATCATGGTTACTTTTTCACATTACGGATATGGTGACTTCCTGTGGACACGTATATTAGAACTCGACTTCCCGCTTCAGGTTCCAAATCTTACAACTGTGGCAACGTCAGTTCGAGTGTGTGCCGTACATGCCTCAAGGTTAGTAAAAAAAAAAAAAAAAAAAAAAAAAAAAAAAACCTGAATAGTTTCATTCTCTTGCTATGTCATATTTTAAAAGCTTCAACTAGGGTTAGCGACGTATTACATGCCTAGAAACTGTTATTTATAAATGGTCTATGTGATTTTTTCGTCAAACTAAAACATATGCATAAGTATTGGCATAAGCCACAGTTTTCCAAAGTACACCCCTCCTTCTCTGTTATTATATTTGTACTGGTATGTGTATATGTCACGCTACTTGATTCTCTAAGTACTAATAATGAATATTTTGCGTCTTAAAAGAAGTATTCTAAACTTTTTTTTAAAGATAGTTTTAAAAATATATTTTTGAACATTATTTGTATATCGCAATCTCTTGCAGGTGAATTTCAGTGGGATAATACACTATTATTTTTCAACCGTAAACATTAAATATTACTATGTTACCCTACTATTGAGGATATATATATATATATATATATATATATATATATATATATATATATATATATATATTCCAAAAAATTTATTATTTTGAACTATTATCATTGAATCTTTGACTATGAATACACAAGTGTCTGAATGCCGCCAACAAGAAAGTTGAAATAGTACCTTCTTTGTAGTAACATACTTGCATAAATGATATACATGTTGTAGTATTTGAGGATTTTCCAGTAACAAACCATTATTTATTCACAACCAAAGACAAAGCACACTCTCCTAAGGAATTGTTTCAAAAGTAACCACATCCTAAATACTTATGTTGCATGAGGGAGAATTATCATCGAAAACCAAAGGGCCAGCGACCACCTTTCTGTGAGAGCAATGCTCATAATGATTTAGTGTTCAATTTTTGATCAATACTCTCAGGGGGAAAAAATCTTTAAAGTTGAGTTATAAGAAACTTAATATTACTTTATCTTGGTCAGCTTATTCCACTCAGGTCATGACTAGAAGTTGTTTAAAAAGCTTACTGAATATCAGTATTCTCAGTGCCACATAGCTCATTTGTGCCATCAGTCGCTCTCTGCTTCTTTGTGGACATCGGCTGTTATTTTAGATTCTCCCCCCACGAATGGGTGGAACGGGTAATGGAGGACCCATAGGGCGGTTGCCAGACGGCACAGCCCCCCCCCCCACTGTGGTGCCTAGCCACAACAGTAATCTCCCCAGTAAATAGCTTAAACTCTCTTGTCTGGACGAGGCGCGATTTGTCGACCTCGCGAATGCGAGGCCAGCGTGTTACCACTGTACTAGCCAAGAGGCTCGGACATCAGCATAATTAGAACTCGTTTGTAGATAATAGCAGATGTGTACTGGTGAATACAGTGTATCGTGTGACTTCAGAAGTGAAAACTTTTGTTTATTGCAAAGTTAGGATAATAATTCTGTTACTTACCAGTAGCATCTCGGTCAAAAAAATAACTCGTAATAACTTCTGAGAAAAGAGATAGCTCTCATTAAACAACGAATAGTGACTGTGACTTGATGTGTAACTGATTACAAAGCTACATATGTGCAATGGTCATGTCTGAGATAATTTACTCAGATTACAAATACATCTGCTTCAGAAGTGATCTGTGTGGAAGCAGAAATGCCAATGAACGATCTTATTTTGCAGTTTGGACTGGTGTACGACGTTCTGTTTTGATCCTTCCGTAGGCTGCAAACTTTATGATATTCCTCGCATAGCACAAACTGAAATTTGTTCATACAGCCCAGCGTTCTGCAAGACAGGGCCAAGTGCTTGTCTCCACAAAATTGAGGACGGTAAGAAAAATGAGTGGATAATCTTTCTAAAATGGCAATGCAAGTTCAGAGTTCGTAGCTG
>JAXCGZ010017187.1:95000-108996 GCA_037179515.1 Halocaridina rubra | reverse complement strand
TATATATATATATATATATATATATATATATATATATATATATATATATATATATATATATATATATATATATATATATATATATATATATATATATATATTCGTTGTTTTATTTAATGGGTTTTTCCTTCCATATATATATATATATATATATATATATATATATATATATATATATATATATATAATATAATATATATATATATATATATATATATATATATATATATATATATATATATATATATATATATATATTCTTTATGAGTGTGACACCGGGACAGGCAAGAAAACTGCCCTAATAAAGAAAGAAAACATTGATATGAAAAAGTAAAAGGTCAAGGACAAGGCAGAGATGAGGTAATGATACCACAATAGGAAAAGAACAGGCTGGAAGAATAGTCAAAGTACTGAGGACCTAGAGAAATTGGGGATTAGGCCCTGAGATGACGGTAGATCCATTTCTTGGAGGAAGATAGGTTATAAGAATTATGAAATACAGAAGGAGGAAGAGAGGTCCAGAGCCTAGAGGTAGATGTGAAAAAACAGTGGTGAGCTACAAATCTCCACACAGTACCTGTGAGACGAGGTCGCTTGGTGAGTGTTACGTGACCTCGGCAGTGGGGAGGGATGCAACTCGCCGAGTCATCAGAGCAGTGGTGGAAGTAGTGGCAATAGAAAAGAGAGAGGTATGATACCTTTCGGCGAAGGGAAAGAGAATCCAGATTAAAAGTAAAAGAAGGGTTATTAATAAGTCTGACTGCCTTAGATGCAACCCTATCAATGAGATAATTATATGAAGAAGCACTCCAGATGTGCAAGCAATATTCTAAGCAGGGATGGATATGACCTTAATAGATTTTAAGTAACTGTAATGAGGAAAAGTACTGACGAAAACGAAATTGAACCCACGATATTTTGGATGCAGCTTTAGAAATTTGGATTATATAATTCCTCCAAGACAAGCTAGAGGCTATCTGGATTTCTAATTTGTTAATAGAACTAGGAAAGAAAATTTCATTTGCGTCGAAGACAATTGGGGTATCGGGATGAGAAGAAGAAAAAGAGATAGCCAGAAACTGTGTCTTGGAGGCATTAAAGTTAGCTAAAATTTGGGTGCCCCACTTAGATATCCTCTGCAAATATGAACTGGAAGTAGTAAAAAGAATAATACGAGACTGATTACAAGTAGCAGATGAAGGTTTTGAAGAAAGTGCAGAGGAAAAATGAAGGGTAGAATCATCGGCAAAGGCGTGATCATGTGAGGAAGATGGGGGCTGAAGAAGATCGTTTATGAAGAGAAGGACCAGAGTAGGTGAAAGAAAAGATCCCTGTGGGAGACTACTGGTAACAGGGAATAGGCTAGATGTTGCACCATCAACAACAACAGATATAAAACATCCAGAAAGAAAACAGGAAATCAGAGAACAGAGAGAAGGGGTGAAACCACAAGCAAGGAGTTTGTCTTAGAGAGCCTTGTGCTAGACTCTGCCAAAAACCTTAGAGATATCATGGGCGATGAGAAAGGATTCCCCATAGTTCCTCAGAGAAGATAACCATACATGAGTAAGATAGCACAGGAGGTCACCAGTGGATCTTGCCCTTGCAGAAGCCGTACTGGTGATCTGACTTGAGCAAGTTAGATTCAAGACAATTCAATAAGTGAGAATTGAGCCAAGTTTCGAAAACTTAGGCAATAGCAGAGGTTAGGGCAATAGGTCAGTAATTTGAAGGAATAGAGCGGTCACCCTTCTTAGGGACAGGTTGCACTAGAACATGCTTCCAAGATGAAGGATAGCTACGGGTTGAGAGAATGAGGCAAGAAAACATGACAAAGTACAGAAGTCAATTCATCTGAAAACTCCTTGAGGAACCTTGCAGGGATACTATTGAGACCAGATGCCTTATTCGTCTTTTGAGACTGAAGAAACTTATAAACTTTGCGTGAAGAGAGGATAAGGGAGGGCATAGGGTTAGAAAGGGGCAAAGAATAAGGGACAGGTGCACTGGAATCACTTACAGAAGAGTTAGCAGAAAAATGAGAGCCAAAGAGAGTGGTTTTGCCAGTGGGAGAGCAAGCTATAGAACCATCATAACGAATGAGAGGGGAAAAGCTTTAGTTACAAAATTTTTGGAGAGGTTTTTGGTTAAGGATCAGAAACATATATCAGTGGGAGAGAGCTGAGGTCTTCAACTTTTCTTTTCATAAAGGAAGCTTTAGACCTTCAAATCTGAGCAGTACAGCAATTCCTAGCTGAAATAAGATTGGAGCGATTTTAATCAAAGGAGAGGTTTGGTACAACTGGTGTGCCCGATCCCTGGCCTGAATAAACATGGAGCAGGAAAGATCAAACCAAGGATTAGGGTGAGAAAAAGGTTTTAAATAGGAGGAGATGAACGCCTCCATTCCCGAGGTTATGATCTCAGCAACTTTTAGGGCTACCTGATCAGGGTTACGGGACCGAAAGCAGTAGCCATCCTGCGGAAAGTCAAAGAGGAAGTTATGCCAATCATCACATTGGGCACGCTCAGAGTGCCAAAGCCGGGACTGAGTAGGAGGAATAGATGGAGGGGGAACGAAAGTGGAGATTGAGATCACAATGTGGTCAGATATACCAAGAGGGGAAATCACAGAATATGAGTAGTTCGAAGAATTAGAAGCAAGAAATAGGTCAAGAGTGTTGGCTACATGTTCATGGCAATTGGGGACACCTCTAAGATGTTTGATAATCTGCTCCAGCTCATGAGTAATACAGAAAGCAAGGGCTTCACTTCCTCCCACATTAGTGTGAGGAAAATTAAACCACACACTGTGGTGTACATTGAATAGAGAGACCTTCAGCAAGTGTGTGAGAAAAGAGCAAGGATTCATGGCAAGAGGACTGATATTCAAAGAAAGACACAAAATCAGTGTAGGTTGGAGAGCAGTAGCAGAAGCAAAGTAGTATAGTGGTAGTGGAGAATGGATTTTCAGCCACAGAACATCGAAGTCAGGAGATTCAAGGCCCATGAGCCTTACAATAGGAGTGTTAGTGTTGCAATAGACACAGACTCCACATTTGGAGTGGAAATGAGAATACAGAGGAAGCATGACTAGATAGCTGGGTTTCAGAGAGAAGCAGGGATGTACCCAAGTGCTACTCCACAGATAAAAGATTAGAGTACAGACCACAAATGTTTGAAAAGTGAAAAGTGAAAGAAGCAGAACTATCAGGAGGTGCAAGGTTAGGGGCAGAACCATTAGTACCACAAAGCATGTATACCCTCACGCCAATAGTGGAGTCAACATGCCCCTGAAGCGCACCCTCTGCCGGGTACGGGGCCATAAGCTGTGGACCTTCCATAAATTTAGCAATACCGAGGAAGAAGAAAGCAAAATGAAACAGATATGGGGAGTATTGTGACTTGTCAATGTAATGGGATAGTGAGAGATGAGTAACGAATACACCAAAATATCGGTGTGGATGTAGGCATTAGGAATGAACCTTGCCTGAAGGTAGTCTCAACCTGGAGCTGTCTGGACCAGTCCTAGTTGAAACCGTAATGCCTTCAGTTGTAATATTTCAAAGGGCGGCTGGTGCCGTGTCCAACCTATTAATCATATATATATATATGGCATCAGGAGAACTGCCCCCAGACAACTTCCCCCAGACAACTGCCCCTGGACAATTGCCCCCAAAGGACAACTGTCCCCAGACAATTGCCCCCATTAAGAGAAAATTAAGAGGAAGCACAACTTTTTTTGGGGGAATAAATACTAATTAGACTAATTAGGGTTTTATATTCATGTTTTATCTGTTATTCAATAAGAAGAATTATCCAATAATAAGTTTAGTATTTTTATATCACTATAATTATGCCACTAAAATTGCAAATTTTGGGCTACACATATACAATAATTACTAATTACATAATTATTAACTGTCTGGTTAAACTAATGTTTAATAAATAATTAATAATTGCAATAATTAATTCTTACATTTCATGCTATCCAATAAGAAGTATTATCCAAAAATAAGCTTTATATTTTTATATTTCTATAATTATACAACTAAAATTGCAAATTTTGAGCTATACATCTCAGAAAGTCTAAAACTTTATGTAAAACCGACCTAAAACTTGACCTGACCTGACCATACCCACTGTGGTCATTTTAACTTTTTAGTTTAGAGATTACTCCAGAGCTGGTAAAACCTGCCCTGATCTAACCTACTGGAGTCATAGACCTTATCAGTATGGGTATTATCCTGACCCGACTTATGGCCAAACTGGTAAGTTTGGGGAGTAGCAACAAGCCAACGACCAGTGCTTGAACTGATCGCAGTGCATTTACAACTCTCAAGTATATAAAAAAATTTATATTACCCCGTCATATATATATATATATATATATATATATATATATATATATATATATATATATATATATATATATATATATATATAATATATATATATATATATATATATATGAGACTGTTTGTGTGTATGTGATATTAACTTTCTCTCTCTCTCTCTCTCTCTCTCTCTCTCTCTCTCTCTCTCTCTCTCTCTCTCTCTCTCTCTCTCTCTCTCTCTCTCTCTCTCAGAAGGCGATACAGCAAATTGGCTTCAAGAGGTTGCATTAGATATTGAAAAAAAACCTCCAACATGCCCTGGTTTAAACGCAGCTGTAGACCGAAAAAAGGTCATATGTTCAAAAACTGCCAAGAAAGGAGGGCTCTGTGTAAGTTCTGAAAATAATAATAATAATAATAATAATAATAATAATAATAATAATAATAATAATAATAATAATAATAATAATAATAATAATAAAAATAATAATAATAATAATAATAATAATGATAATAATAATAATAATAATATATAATAATAATAATAATAATAATAATAATAATAATAATAATAATAATAATAATATTGATAATAATAAGATAATGCTAATACTGATAACATTATTATTATTATTATTATCATCATTATTATTATTATTATTATTATTATTATTATTATTATTACTATTATTATTATTATTATTATTATTATTATTATTAGTAGTAGTAGTAGTAGGTAGTAGTAGTAGTAGTAGTAGTAGTAGTAGTAGTGAGTAGCAGTAGTAGTAGTAGTAGTAGTAGTAGTAGTAGGGTAGTAGTAGTAGTAGTAGTAGTAGTAGTAGTAGTAGTAGTAGTAGTAGTAGTAGTAGTATTAACTCAGCTAAATCTCTCAATTACTTTAGCATTCTAGTAAAATCCTAATAAGCATAGTGCAAAATCGGTTGACAAATCCTTCAGCAAAATTTTTTTGTCTTGTATCAAATATTGATGCCACTAACCTTGTTAACTTAAAAAAGTAGTTTTCTCATTCTGCAGATTTTTGTTTTATTCATTATTAGATGAGTGTCTCAGCCCAGTTTAATAACATAAGTCGATCAATGTTGAATTCAAATCTCATGACATGACCTTCACAATATCTGGTTCCACGTGGATTTTAAATATACTCATAAGGGACATTTTTCCCTTCTAAACCTTTCATCATTGTTTATTAGAGGATCGATGTTTAAAGTCAAATGTCATGAAATAAATTCATTCTGATCTAAATACAATCCAGCATGCGGTCATTGTTTCTATTGAAGCAATTTGGAAAAATAGAAGAGATGAAGCCATAATAGATGAAATATTTGGTTTAAAGCTACCCCTAAAACTTTTGATTTTGTCGTACAGGGTGACAGCGGTGGTCCATTGGTAGTTAAGATCTGCAAAACGAAATGGGTGCAGCTTGGAGTTTTCTCACTTACTGGGTCACTAGATGAACAAAATATAATCATCAACATTTGTACCAGAGTACCAGCTTACAAGCCCTGGATTGATGGAGTCACTGGCTTGGATCCATAATGTTAAATAAACTTACACAAGGCATGGAAGCATAACAGAAAATGACATGTCTTGGTATACATTGGTTAGGACAAGAATGTCTGCAATGTTGCTCTTACCTTTTCTTCTGTTGGTGGATTTCCAGTCAATGCCATAACAACATATTGTAAGAGCAGTACTTTTAGAAGCACAGACTTTGAGCTTAGGAGCATTTTCAAGTTTTCTTTAGCACTGAATTTGCTGTTTTCTTTCACTATGTATTACAAATGAGCTAACCATAGAATTAAGTAGATATAACAATTTTAGTCATTCATAAAACCGTACTGCGTGCTTACAAGTAATTTGAAAGCAAAATTTATGATATCTGAACAATAGCAATATAAAATTTCAAGCAATATATTGTGTTTACTGCAACATCCTTACTACGGATCTTTCCAGGGAGAGACAGAATTTCAAATTTCTTCTGTAACGCACCAAACTTTGCCATGACTCATAAAATAATAATAATAATAATAATAATAATAATAATAATAATAATAATAATAATAATAATAATAATAATAATAATAATAATTATTATTATTATTATTATTATTATTATTATTATTATTATTATTATTATTATTATTATTATTATTATTATTATTATTATTATTTTTATTATTATTATTATTATTATTATTATTATTATTATTATTATTATTATTATTATTATTATTATTATTATTCATTGTCGGGATTCTAACCTGGGATCCATTATACAACAGAGTACAGTGCACTAAGAGTTCCCAGGTTCGATTCCTGACATGAATGGTAGATTATATGAAGACATTTGATAATGCGTTATTTCACTGCATCTGTTCTATTATTATTATTATTATTATTATTATTATTATTATTATTATTATTATTATTATTATTATTATTATGACAATGATAATAATAATAATAACAACAATAATAATAATAATAATAATAATAATAATAATAATAATAATAATAATAATAATAATAATAATAATAATAATAATTACTATTATTATTATTATTATTATTATTATTATTATTATTATTATTATTATTATTATTATTATTATTATTATTATTATTATTGTAATCTCTCTATAGACATGGCCCCAATCCCCCTTGTAAGGGAGGTGGCCGAGCCAAGAAACACACATTCACCATGATCCACACGTACCTCAACCACTACTATTAGCTCCTCGGGGATGTAGGGTGTGGAGGATTTCCTATGGGTTATTACTCTTCGATCTAATAACCCCCTATATTCGGGAATCCTGACACGGCTTCGGTAGAGGCCTACAAGCGATCTCAGATTTAAAATCCTCTACCAATAAAATATAATTAATATTACATGCATAGACATACATGCAAATATATTATAAGGGGGTTTGTGAACTGTTAATATGTGAATGATTAAATAAACTCTCCTCACCTTTAAGTAAAACTTCCTCATACAGAATAATAAATTTTCCAACATACATTCTACCTACGAGTGTTCAATTAAATGAGCTCATTCTGTCCTCACACGTAGTTATAAACATTGTTAGAAATAAGTTAAATCTGTACTCATCTATCCGGAAAACCCAAATGTCGTCAGCAATCACGGGACTCCGAATCAAACTAGAATATCTTCAGATCACCTATCTCTAGCGCATTCTTCTACTTGAGTGTCTCGTAGTGCCTCACGAGAACAATTAATTACTCATTAACAAACTTATAAGTACTGTCAATAAACACAGTAAACATGAGTGCCTAGTAGCATCTCACGACAGCAACTGAGAATAAACTCACAAATAAAAGAAAGCACAAACTCTATCGTTCACATTTTTCATAATCATTAGAACAAAATTTCACAATGACATTAAATATATCGTTCATTCATTCTGCACAAGAAAAATCATATTCTGAACACGTGGCGGACAATTATAATTGCGAAAACCTCTCTGTTTACACAAAGTAATCAACGTTATCATGACACGTTAAAAGATTAATTGGCAGAAAGCCTACCAAAGCAGATTTTGCTCTCGACTTCGGAAATATACACACACTATGCATAAGAATACTTATACATACTATAAATGTATACGTATTCATATGCGTAAATTTAATATAATTGAATAAGTATACATACAATATCTGTAAATCTACATACATGCACTTAAACTACAATAAACAAAACTATCATGCAAAATAACACTTACATATGTACGTAGAAATAAACTGTCTTGAAATATATTCAAGACATAGGGATTACATATTTACATCCTCTACCCTGCTTGTGTCATTCACAAGGTAGGTGGGCAAGGATATTCTACAGTGAGGTCCGACAGCCACGGCTGGTTTACCCCCACCGCTTCATCACGCAGCAACTTCCCTCACACCCGTCCAACACAGATCACGGAGCTAGCAGGAGTAAGAAATTCCTTTGGACCTTTTCACCTAGGCACAGTCTTCCTCTATGCAATTCTATCTCTTGTACACTCTTTTCCCTGCTCCACTGACATTCCGTGTACATCTGATTCCCTTTTCACACCATCCATTCGTCTCATTTTAGGTCTTTCTCTTGGCCTTACTCCAATCGCTTCTGCTCTCCACACTCTTTGCCAGTCGTTTATCACTCATTTTTTCCATATATCCAAACCAACCCATTACTCTCTGATCTAGCCTATCTGACATCTTTCTTTCAATCATGTTTTTCAAACACCTTATCTCCAATTCACTCATATTGTTCTATTCATCCTCTCTAGCATCCTTAGTCTCTGCTTCATACAATGCTGTCAGCACAATTACTCCTTCATATATCCTTCTCTCTGCATTCATTCCTAAATACCTACTTCTAATCACATTTTTCAATCCACCTAGACATTTACTCACTTCCTTAAATCCAAGATTTACCTTTGCATCCATGTGTCCATTCCTTACCATGCGCAACCCCAGATATTTAAAACTCTCAACTTCTTCAAGCAACTTTCCATTCACTGCGAACATCAACACTCCTCGTGCATGTCATGACTTTACTTTTACCAATATTCACCTGCAACTACCTTCTTTCTCACACCCTAACAAACTCAGTCACCAAATGATTCCATTCATTTTCAATATCAGACACCAATGATATGTCACCTGTGAATAACAACTGATTCAATTTCTACAACCTTCCATACTCACCCACTAGTTCTAAGCCTCTGTCTAATTCTCTTTCACGCACTTATCTTACCACTCCATCTATATGCACATTAAACAACCATGGAGACTTTACACAACCTTGACGTAATCCTACATTCACCTCAATCCAATCACTCATACTATTCCCGACTCTCACACAAGCTCTACTATTAATGGAAAAACTCTTCACCGCATTCAACAAAATTCCACTTACTCCATGCAGTCGCAGCACACTCCACAATGCCTCTCTAGCAATCCTGTCATATGCTTTCAATAGGTCCATCAGTGCCCAAAAAGAACCCCTACCTCTCTTTAAGAACTTTTCACACCTGTCTTACCACAAACACCTGATTCACACATCCTCTTCCTCTCCTGAACCCACAGTGTTCTTTTGCCAGTCAATCTCTCAGTATCTTTTCTAATTTTCTCAATTAACACTTTTCCATATACCTTACCAATTACACTCAACAAATTAATTCCACTAAAAGTACTACACTCCAATTTATCTCCTTTCTCTTTATAAAGTGGCTCTGCACATGCACTCCTTCAATCAACTTGGACCTCCCATTCCTGTAACATACGTTCAATAACCTAACAATCCATTCTATTAATGCTTCCCAACATTTTGACAAGCATTCTACATGACAACCATATATCCCTGGTGCTTTACCTGCTTTCATTGCTCTCATTGTCAAACATACCTCCTCTTTTGTTATTTTTCTATCATTCTTGTCACCTAACTATCCTCAACAAACTAATTCCTCTAAAACTACTACACTCATAGTTATCTCTTTTTCCTTTGTAAAGTGTCACTACACATGCACTCCTCCCAACAATTGGAACCCTCCCATTCCTGAAACATACATTTAGCAACCTAACCATCCTATCTACTAATACTTCCCTGCCTTTTGACAAGCATGCTACATGACACCCATCTATCCCTGGCACTTTATCGGTTTTAATTGCTATCAATGCCAAAGAAACCTTCTCTTTTATTATTTCTCTATTGTTTTCATAAACTAACCCTGTCATTTTCTATTCATTTCCCACATCCACAATCTTTGCCATTCTATTATCTTCCACATTTAGCAGTTCCTTGAAATACTCAGCCCAAGTCTCTCTCATCTCTATTTCATCTAGTAGCAATTTCCTATCTGCTCCTTTCACCCTCTCCTCCCTACCAGACTAACCTTTCCTCACTCTTTTCACTTTCTTCCAAAACATCATCTTTATTCCTTTCAAAAGTCTCAGACAAGCATCTACTCCACCTCAAGTCTGCTTCTCTCTCTGCTTCCCTCACCACATGCTTCGTTAACCTCCTCTTTTGCACTATACCTTTCATATGCCTCTACATTACTTATCTGCAACCATATCTCAAATGTCTGCTTCTTTTCAGCCACTACTGCACTCAGCCCCTCACTCCACCATTCACTACCCTTCCTTTTACTTCAAGCTGTTAGTGTTCTTCCACACTCTGACTTTCCACACTATAACTTCCTCCTTGAAACAACCCCATTCTTCTTCTACTTCCTCCTCCACTTCCCCTTTCACTACATTTCACATATTCTTCAGACAAGCCTTATACTCACAGGCTTTTCCTTCCTAATTCAGATCACTCTTTTAGCACCTCTCTTCCTCTCGCTCTTGTTCTCTTTCTTCACTTTTCTCCCACTCTCACTCTACTTTCCATTAAATAATGATCAGATATGTAACAAATATCCTCAGTACTTTCACATCCAATACTCTTCCACTCCTCCTCCCATCCCCCACAACATAATCCATTAATGCTCTGTCAACTACTCTACCATTATTCACTCTGATCCATGTATACTTGCCCTCCTCCTTCTATTTAAATGCAAAACTGGCAATCAATATCTCTTTCTCAATACACATTTCTATAATCTTCTCTCCACTCTCATTCCTACCAGGTACGCCATACTTCCCAATCACATCATGTACTGGCTCATTCCTTACCCTATTAATCAAATCTCCCTAGAGCACCACATTCACATTCATTCCCAAGTCTTCCACAACCAAAGCCATAGGCACTAACAATGTCTAAATCTTGTATCCAAGTCTCATTTTAGCCACTATCATTCGAGATGATACCACCTTCCACTACACTACACTTACTTATCTCTTCACATACCAACAGAGCCACTCCCTCTCTTCCTCGCCTTCTCTCAACTACAGACACCCTACCTACCACACTCGCAAATGTCATTTCACCATTCCCTTTCAGCTTAATTTCACTCAATGCAAGCACATCCATCTTCCTCTTCACAAAGACACACCCTATATCCTCCCTCTTACCCTCACACCACAACCACGCACATTCAGAGACCCAGTTACTAGGGTTCTGCTTGATCTCTCCTGCCAGAATACCCAGCATTTCTTGGCTACCAGTGTGAAGTAAACTACAGAGTAAGGACTTCCCAGTCCCCTGCACTACCCCCATTTAGTCGAATTTCACGACATGCATGGGAACATGGAGGTGGTCTTGTATTCCCCCCCCCCATCCCAGAGGAAAGAGTGCCCCAAGATGAAAGGCTGTTACATTACAAAACCCATCACCCAGCAGCACTGTTTATATGGTCAACCACCGTGGCGTAAAGTAGATAGACATGACAAGAAACAAACTGAAAATCACATATATCTACAAGGATTCTCCCAATGATTCTGCCACCAAGCACATGGTCAATGGGAACAGATCATGAGAGCCCTCGCAAACCAAAATGATAATAATAATAATAATAATAATAATAATAATAATAATAATAATAATAATAATAATAATAATAATAATAATAATAATAATAATAATAATAATAATAATAATAATAATAATGATAATAATAATAATAATAATAATATAACAATAATTAAACTGCAAAAAACAACGACAAAGGAACCCAGTAACGGATTAGCGATAATATTTTTAATTTGTATGAAAGTTACTCAGTAGTCTAGTTTGCTATTTTTTGTCATGTTTTATATGCTACTATCAATGCTCATTCAAATGAGGTTGATGCAGACAGGATAAAGCAGAGGAATTAAGGCTGGATGTCCTTCCTAATTCCCAATGGTAGCTAAACATGGGTTTATCACTTCCCAAGTCGAGTACTCTAACTACAGCGCTACCGTGGTCCCCTATGGCAGTGGTCTCATCTCTAGTCTATGTACATAAGCCATAATCTAAGGAAGATGGCTAATTTAAGGCATGCTCTGCGCCATGTAGTCGACATTTGCAACATATAGGAAAACATGGAAGAGATAAACTTACCCCCTACCTTTATAAGAAGAAATATTTTTGAGAGAGGAGGATTGCCAACCTCTTTTCCCCTATCCCCTTTCCTCTGATGGAAGAGGCAAAAGATATTCTACCTATCCTTGTAGCCACCTGCTGACTTTGGCAGGAGAATGTGACGTATAAAAAAAAACTGTGCAGGCGGTGAATTATGATCATGTGGCCTTTTTCTGTAATCGCAGTTTGGTAATTTTCCCTATTCATCCAACAAGTCACAACACTCCCCATCTCTGTTTCTCTCTGTTTTATGTTTCTTCATTCCCAGGCCTGATGAGGGCTAGTTTCTCAGCCCGTCCTGGTGTCACACATTAAAAAAAAGGTAAATATATTCTTACATACATATTTACATACATACAATCGTGTATATATTACAAAAGAAAAAATATCCTTTTGTTGACTTCCATATTTACAACTAACTATATCATAACAGAGCAAAATTAATTTTTCATACTCTCTCAGGGTCATTATTTTCTACGAATAAATTGCTTTTTGACCACGAAACTCTTCCAGAAATTTTAACTTTTATTGTTTTTTTACTTTTCATCACTATGCACAGCTTTCTTTATATACGAATAAGTCATCAAATGAAAAATACACCGCAATTTAAAAAAAAAAGTCAGAGATGAGTAAGTCACTAAATAGATAAACTATACACACTTAACAAGAAAAACAATGTGTTTGCCTCAAATGGTTTCATTTTACTTTTGGAGCAGGTTGTTATATGTAGACCAAGAAAGTCACACATACATTTTATCTCCTTCAAAGCTGTAAAGAAAATTGAAGAAACTATTAGGCACTAATTATCGAAATCCTAAGTATCGAAATCTAAAGAATTCTATGCATCGATTAGTTTGCTGAATTAATACGATATACGATTGTTATTATTCCGTTTATAGTAAAACTTCATCGAGATGATAATGTACCAAGTTGAAAATAATGAGATACTATAATCTAAATTTCTTTAACAATATGCTCAAATAAATGAGAAAAAATAAAATGAATAGAGAAAGCATCATGACAAACTGAAATAAAAAGAAATTATTGACCTTCAAAATTTTCTGAGAATATTTTTATATCATGACCGTCAGTTTCTAATACTTGTTTGCTTATACAGTCATAGTTTTGAAAATGTCAAGGTAGCTGGAACGATAATTACAGATAATTATTTTATAATTAGTGATAAAGGAAGCTGACAAGAGTGGCAATAACTTTAAATTTACAAATAAGTCAAGATTCTTTGAGGACAATTTGTCTCAATATTATCCATTTATATGGTCATGGTGATACGAAAGACCTGCAAGAACAGTTTGGTATACACCAATGGTCGAATAGATTCGACCAGGAACTTTATGGAAAGATAATGTTGCATTTCAACTAAATATACACCAATGTTGAAATGAGTTTGAATAGGCACTAATGTCAATTATTTTCTCAAGTTTTGAATGAATGCACTCAAAATTAACTCTCCTCAAGGCTCTCAGAAAGAGTAACGAGATGATTCAGCAAAAAAGTGTGATATAAAGATAATTTCTCATGCCAAAGCAGTCATCACACACATATTGGTACTTAATAATCAATATGGACAAAAATCAGTTATTTACATTAAAATAAAAGCCATCACAATGTT
>JAXCGZ010017187.1:85000-92500 GCA_037179515.1 Halocaridina rubra | reverse complement strand
TATGTTTACTCCTAGATCTCTCTCATTCTCTGTCTCATGAAGTTGTACTCCTGCGACCGAGTAGTCAAGCTTGGGCCTTCTTCCACTTGTACCCATTCTCATTACCTTACATTGTGAAGTATTGAATTTCATTAGCCACTTTTCTGACCACTCATGCAGACTATTTAGATCTTCCTGAAGTTCTCCATCGTTGTTCTCATTTCTTACTTTCTTCACAATCTTTGGATCATATGCAAACATATTCATGAATGAATTTACAGACTCTGGTAGGTCAGTTACATATACAAGGAACATAAGTGGTATTAAAACGGAACCCTGTAGAACTCCACTGCTAACTCTTCTCCATCCAGACACTGTCTTACTCTAACTTTCTGTTGCCTTCCTTCTAAGTAAGTTTTTATTCATTCCAAAACATTTCCAGCTATTCTAGCCATTGCTTGCAACCTCTTGATAAATCTCCCATGTGGGACTGTGTCAAATGCTTTCTGTAAGAATTGGCTTACTTCATCATAAAATTCTAATAAGTTTATAACTGTTGATCTACCTATTCTGAAGTCATGTTGCATCACTGACAAAAAGTTGAAGGATTCAAGGTGAAGAGAGATATGTTTCCTTAGTAGTTTCTCCATAACTTTGCAAAATATGCTGGTCGAGGAAACTGGTCTATAGTTTAGAGCCGTATCCCTCCTTCCCTTTTTGAAGATAGGTATCACGATTGCTTGTTTCCAGCATCTTGGAATCTCCCCTGACCCCAGTGACTTTTTAAATATGATACCTAGTGCCACTGATATTGAGTTTGCGCATTTTTTAAGTACATGAGTGGATATATCATCAGGACCTGTAGCTTTATGGACATCTAACTCCATTAATGCTTTGCATACCTCTGTGGCTGAAAGGATGACGTTCTCTAATGTCGACCCATGAGCTTCTGTCTCTGCAATCTGAGGTGATGGGGTCTTTTCTACTGTAAATACTGACTGAAACTCCTTGTTCAATTCTTTGCAGATAGCTTCATCCGTCTCAGTGATGCTTTCATCCACTCTCTTAAGCCTTAAAACCTGTTCTTTTACCTTCAGTTTTCCTCTGATAAAGCTGTGGAAAAGCTTGGGATTTTCTTTAGCCTTCCTGGTGATGTCCCTTTCATAGTCTCTCTCTGCCTCTCTTTTTTTTACTTAGGTAGTCATTTCTTGCTCTTTTGTAGGTTTGCTAGGCATTTATGTTTTTTCTCCTCCTATACCTTTTCCAGCATTTGTCTCTCCACTCCTCAGATCTTTTACACTCATTATCGAACCATATCTCTCTGGCATGAATTACACTACTTTGATTACAGTTATGCAGCAATCTACTATCTTTCCATATTTCTCACGAAAGATGTTGTACATTTCTTGTACAGATTTGTTGTAAAATAAGGTCCTCCAGTCAATGACTGCTAAAAGCTCATTCATTTTGATGTAATCTCCTTTCGGATAGTTCCTCCTCATGTCCTCAGTGCCTTTACTCTCAGGAAGAACATCTTCAAAGACATAGTCCATCAACAATACACAGTGGTCACTCTTTCCAATTGGTGCTTCATACTCATTTTTTCAATATCCACCACGTTATCTGTGAATACTAGATCAATTAGTGATGGCTCATCCCCACCCCTTGCCTTAGTTGGTTCCAGTACATGTTGGTGTAGGAAATTCCATTGTACACAATCTAGGAATCTTGCCCCAAATGAGTCCTCACCACTGTGTAGGTCATGATTTATCCAATCTATCTCTTTATGATTAAAATCTCCCATAATCAAAATCCTACATTTTCTCTCCCGTGCCATGTTATCAACTGAGTTTATGACTTCAGTAGCACCTATATAAATTTCCTCATAAACTTTTAGCATATGTTGGTTCCTTAGTGGGTTATATACAACAGTTATTATAATGCTCTCTGACCCAGAGTATATGCGAGCAACAAGAAATTCCTTGACCTCACTTTCTATAGCCAAGTTTATATCTTCAACCTGAATACTTCCACTTATGAGCAGTGCTATTCCTTCACCAGTCCTCTCAAACCTTTCAACCCTTAATATTCTGAAGCCCTTAGGAAAAACTGTGACACTGTTTATGTCCTCACTCAACTTAGTCTCTGTAACTGCTACTATATCTGCATTACTGTTGTGAATCCTATTTTTAATTCTACTGTATTACCAGCTAATCCATCAGCATTTGTGTATAACAATCTTAATGAGGCCCCATCCCCTGATCTTCTGTCACTATCTTCTTTATCTCCCCTTTGTCTGGAAGAACTCTGAAATGAAAATTTTTCTTCTCTTCTTCATTTCTTTCCTCATTTAACCTTCTTGCCTCTTCCAACAAGTTTTTGATCTTTCCCATCTCTTCCTGTGTTTTGTATCGTCTAATGAACACTTCTTTGAATTCTTGAAGGTCTTTTAGACTTTTTTTCTCAACACTATTTCCCTACATGTTTCCCCTCTAGGTTACTTTTGTTGGTCTCGGCTTTCCTTCCCTCGAATATTTGCCTAGTTGGTGAATGTTTACAATATCCCCAGGACCACAAACTACTCAAAGCTTTCTTATCAGGTCTACAACCCTAGCTTTATTTTCTTCAAGTCTCCCCTGCCATGTTGACTTCTGGGATTCGCTTATGCCTGAGATTATCACTGTCTTCTCTTTATCAAGTGCCTGTTTGATCAGTGGGTTTGCCCTTTCCATCACAACGTCTTTCATTTTTTCGATTACTGTCTCTTTATAGTCAACTGTTTATATGTTTTCCAGTGCCACCACCTTTACAGCCTCTTTTACTGCCACATTCCCCTTTAGTGCATCAGCAAATGAAGTTTTCATGGCATCATGTTCCGTATTCAGCTCCTGAAACTCTTTTATAAACTGCTTAATGTTTTCCTTAATCTGGACATTCCAAGCTGCAATCTCATCTCTCTAAGAAGAGAGCAGTGAACTAACATCTAATTCATTCAGGTTACCATTCAGCTGTTTGTTTTTATCTTCTTTTTTAGAAATTCTGGTTTCTAGTTCACTCTTTTCCTCTTCCAGCTTCTTCATTCGATTTTCTAGTTCTTTTCTCTCCTGCCCTTGTGCTTTATTTGCTTCCTCCAAAATCTTATTTCCTCTCTGAGTGTTTCATTCTCTTTCATTTCTCTATCCATACTCCGAATTTTATCATCAAGGTTTATAACCATTGTCCATAAATCCTTGATTTTGTGTTTTAATCTCCTAATAGCTACTCCTCCTCCTGCTGCTACATCTTATGGAGATCCTCTACCATCCCTCCCCAACCATTGGATAGGGGGAGTTTGGGACAAAGATGACCTCATTTTCATGTTTTCCCTTTCACAGAATATAGAATGAAGAAGAAGAAAAAAGAAGAGAGAATTTTTTTTTTTATTTAAGCTTCACACAGAATTTCTATATCTTCATATGAGCACTATTTAGTTACTCAGTTCATCACTTTTCTGGTGACACACATCCTAAATAAAATTTGACTTTGGTAATTTGAGGGGAAAAAATGCAAAACAAAAGTCGACTTGAAGGAAAATTCGAATTTGTTTCTAAGCAGACACCCACCTGTTTCTGTTATATATTCTTCTTAACTAAGAAACTGGTCTTTTCAAAAAAAAATAAATAGTAATCACTTGCTAACCAAGGTATGTTATCACAGGATCAGACTTTATATTTAAATCAATTCATACAAAATAAAAAAAATAATAAAAGAGAAAGCTAAAAGAAAAAAATTAAAAAAATAAGACAGCTGTGCTACTTGGCAACTTAACTCAGTACTATTGACAGGTGTATTTTTCATATTTATTTAATTATTCAATTATATTGTGTATCAAACTAACTATCAGGCTAATATAAATGGGAAGGATATTGATTTTAACAATGTATGGAACCACAGGATCAAGTAAACGGCTGTAAGAGCTCTCCCCAATTTACAAAAAAAAAAAATTAGGCAATGTGATGTGATGCTTCATCTCTAGCAACTCTTCTAAACTTCCTTCAAGGCAGGATAGGACAGCTTCTTCTCTTTCCCCTCTCAAAAGTGTTCTCAATTTTTTCCTTTAATATTTTGGACAGTCTCGTTAACAACAAATATAATTTTTTTTACTCACAATATTCTGCAGAATCTCTTATTTAGGGAAATTTTGTTTACTTTTTTATACTTAAGTCTTGGTCACTCAAAAACACAAGGAAAAATTCGAGAGATACTAATTGTGTGTGTTCTAATCCTGTCATGTGTGTGTGTGTGTGTGTGTGTGTGTGTGTGTGTGTGTGTGTGTGTGTGTGTGTGTGTGTGTGTGTGTGTGTTGCCCTTCATCATATGCAGAAAATTGCTTCCACCTCTCCACATGTAAGCAGAAAATCCGTGTATGCTAACAATCATTAAATAAATGTGTCAGTTCCTATTCTCAACATTTTGTAATCTTTAAATAATAGGAATATAAATAATAAAGTTCACGCTATGCAATTTTAATTTATATATATATATATATATATATATATATATATATATATATATATATATATATATATATATATATATATATATATATATATATATATATATATATATATATATATATATATATATATATATATAACTTAACGTTATGCAATTTTAATTTATATATATATATATATATATATATATATATATATATATATATATATATATATATATATATATACATATATGTATATATATATGTATATATATATATATATATATATATATATATATATATATATATATATATATATATATATATAAATGGCTACGGAAGGAAACTGAAAGAAATTTTTGGATCATTAACGTTTTCAAGTTTATTACTTTTCTTCAGAGGAATCTGAGTTGTACAAACGAATGAGGCAATATATATAAATACAGAACGTAAGAGAAAAAGAGAATTAGCAACCCATCATCGGAAGCTGAGTATAAAAACAGTGCAGACATATGTTATATTAGTTTATTGGGATGCAAATACCAAGTAAGTAAGGTATGGTCAATAGTCGGAGGGATGGTGTCACATTAGTTTTGCTGAGAAGAATGTTTACAATGGCAAAGGCATGCTAAATTTAATAATAATAATAATAGTAATAATAATAATAATAATAATAATAATAATAATAATAATAATAATAATAATAATAATAATGATAATAATAATGATAATAATAGTAATAATAATAATAATGAAAATAACAGTAATAATAATATATAATAATGATAATAACACTAGTAATAATAATGATAATGATAATAATAAAACTGATACTAATAATAATGGTAATAATAATAATAAAACTAATACTAATAATAAATATAATAACTAATTCAGTAATACTTACCAATAAATAAATAAAATTAACAAAAGTACAACAATAACAAAAAGTAACAGTACTCAAGACAAATCATAAAAAATAAAATGATAATATAAAGATACTAACAATAGTATTAGATATGAAATGACAAAAAATATAGGTGAGATAGTAATACTAAATGAAAGGAAATATTTAATAAAAAAAAAAATTAAAAGAATTTCAGTTATGGCTAAAAAGAAATTAATAAAAAATGAAGAATCCATGTTATTTTCGAAATTACATTTTTCAAACTTGAATAGTAGCATATTTGATAACATGGGGTCAATTACAAATAAACCACGACTTAGGTTAATATTTTGGTGCTCGGTTAAGTTAATGTTTACAAATTCCAAGAAGTTTCTAGTAATAATCATCACTTCTTACTAAGATAGAGGAATTGTTTCAGTCAATATGGTGATTGCAATCAGCATAATGCTTGAACAAAGCACTGAAAGACTAACAATTTCGAATGTTATGTATATGTTGATTAACACGAAATTCTAATAATTTGCTAGTCTGACCTACATATCACAATCTTTACAAGGAACATTATATATACTATTATAAGTGGAAAGAGGACTATTTTTAATCAACATATTGCAAAAAGTATTTTCATATTCGAAAACTAAACGGACATTTAATGTTTTCAAAATCTTGACTAAGCTATGACATCCCTGAAAAAAAGGGAATAACTACAGGGTATTATTAAAATTCGAAACCTCATTAATGTAAGGGAGGGGAGGTCTGTGAAATGTGCGTTTTGCAGCACTGAAGCAGGTATTTTAGAATCAGTTAAGATAACAAAGGTTTTTCCAATATCAAAGATTTTATTCGTTTGTACAACTCGGATTCGTCTGAAGATAAGTAATAAACTTGAAAACGTTAAGGATCCATAAATTTCTCTCAATTTTCTTACGTAGCCATTTACATATTCAGAATATTCACCTGCTTCCCATGAAATAGAATAATTTATATATATATATATATATATATATATATATATATATATATATATATATATATATATATATATATATATATATATATAACAATAATAATAAATATATAGGAAACAGAATAACGAGTTGAGAATGCACTGAAGCCCAGAATTCCAGTCGAGTAACATCTAACTATTTCTCTCGATATTCTGAACTTACATTAGCTGGCAATGTAAATACCATATGGGTCTTGACAATTTCCCCCATAGAGAGACACCAACAGTTAGAATTAATATCTCGGCCAAGTGTAAAGCTAATTGGTTAATGATACACTGAAAGACCGCCTCCTCTTGTGTATTTGGCGGCTGGGTCGAGGTATGAAAGATACAAATTGAGGGTTAGGCAGGAGGAGTAATCTGTTGTCATTCCTTGAAGGACATTTCAAGACCGGGAGTTATTTGAGCCTACAACAAACTTTATTTCCATTTCAATACAATGGGTATTCGTCAGCCAGGGCAAGCCCCAACCCCCCACTGTGGTGTCCAACCACAGCAGTTCCTGCCAGTAAACAGCTTAAACTCTCGGTCTTGGACGGGAACCGATCTTTCGACCTCGTGAATGCGAAGCCAGCACGTTACCACTGTACTAGCCAGCATATTTGTACCTTCCAAAATAAACTCATGGTAACTCGTCCTAGCTTGTCTCTTTCTGCAGCACTCCAAATCTTGGCATAAATAAGAGGTGTATGAAAAGCGGCCATATAATTATACTCAAAATTTGAAATATTAAAATATTATCTGGCCTTTAGTAGGTTGGGTCTCCCGATCCCTAACGCTATACAATTCTTTGAATATCCGTTATTTTTATTTCATTATTGTTCTGCATTCCATTTTTTCTGTCTCTTGCAATAGTTCTTCACGGCACACATGCATGATTGCAGAAAAGCACTCCTACAAGCCACCGTGAATGTCATTACATGAAGCAGACGTTCATGAAGATTCTGTTCTACTACAGACTAAATACTCCCTAATAGAGTTTTCATTAAAACAGTTGAGCTGAATGGACCACAAACCACACTCAGCAAAAGGATTACCTGTGGATCCTTTGATATTTTTCATCAATATTTTTCTTCATTAATGCTTCACCCTTCCTCCAAAGTCATCTGTAATGCAGATAAGAATATACTT
>JAXCGZ010017187.1:60000-80000 GCA_037179515.1 Halocaridina rubra | reverse complement strand
TTTGAGCATAAAAATCGACTAAGTGAAGAGGCAGAGGGGACTGGGAATCCTTCCTTCCTCGTATCATGCTTTCACGAAGAAATAAGGCAAAAAGGTCAATGAATGCCTGCTTAGCTCAAGTTTTCTTAACAACAAATCTCTCTGACACCGAAAAAGATGTACAGTGTATTAGTCTATATTTATGCTTTGCATATGATATGCAAATAGGGGTGAAACCAAACTATGAGACTGGCAGAAAAACCTTAAGTTCTCTAGGATGACATGGATTGTTATCAAAGAATATAACTGAACTTAACGTTAATATATTTGAGAGAGCTTGGCTGTAGGAAAATGATATCACCGATTATGGGAAATGTAGCTGGCACCGAATGGTGAAGAAATAACTGAAAAACTAATACAAGTCTTCAACGTCATAGCTAACGAGAAAGCTAAATTCAGTGATCTTATGGAGAAAATAGAACGTCTTCTAAATTATAACTTCAGTATCAGTAGGAAATTCAAAAAAGAAAATACTCCATTATAACAATGTTAGAAGCAGGGCAAAACACGGCAACCTCGCTCAGGATCCACATTTACAAAGAGATATCTTCTTCTTCTTCTTCTTCTTCTTCTTCTTCTTCTTCTTCTTCTTCTTCTTCTTCTTCTTCTTCTTCTTCTTCTCCTTCTCCTTCTCCTTCTCCTTCTCCTTCTTCTCCTTCTCCTTCTCCTTCTCCTTCTCCTTCTCCTTCTCCTTCTCCTCCTCCTCCTTCTCCTTCTCCTTCTCCTTCTCCTTCTCCTTCTTCTCCTTCTTCTTCTTCTTCTTCTTCTTCTTCTTCTTCTTCTTCTTCTTCTTCTTCTTCTTCTTCTTCTTCTTCTTCTTCTTCTTCTTTTTCTTCTTTTTCTTCTTTTTCTTCTTTTTCTTCTTTTTCTTCTTTTTCTTCTTTTTCTTCTTCTTTTTCTTCTTTTTCTTCTTCTTCTTCTTCTTCTTCTTCTTTTCCCACTTTTATGTGGGGTCGATTTTCTGTTCCCGAAAGGGAATATATTCAGTTATAGCACACGTCTGGCACACTGAGTTTGGCTACCTAAGCATGGCACCCTTTTTAGACTTGTCTGTAGGAAAATGCATAATGGCCTGTTACTTAAAAAATACTGACCGAAAAAAGTGCTAGGCAGATTTTAGATACCCTATGGAAAAGGATGAGGATATATACCATGAATGTTAGTTACTTAAAAAAAAAAAATTATGGCAAAAACTGTGTTTTCTCATATATCATATTTGTAGGACCTTGAAGAGAGAGAGAAAAAAGCATCGATGGTAAAAGATCAGTATGGAGGAAGCAAATACATTGCCATATCATCACAGCCAAAGGAACTGCTAATACTTTCAAGAGGTCTTATCAATTTGAGTCAATGGTAGAGCCATAATCATCAAAGATCACAAAAAAAAAAACCTGCGTAAAATGAACTGATGATAAAATATCAGTAAACACAGGCAATATGAACAATATAAGAAATTCGATTTAATCTATAACAATTATATCTTAACCCCAAAAATTTTTTTTTTACTGATTTTAGTTTTCATTTATAAATCTCCCAGAGGGATATTCATTGTAGTTGGGGCCGACGTGCTGGGAATATATCTTGACATTGTTACACACACAATGTCTCTTTCCTTGAGCGTGAAAATAAGAACTCCAATATATACGCCTTCAGATTTAATTAATTTCATTTGTACAAGTACGTACACAATTTACTGGCAAACCTCCAGTATATAAAACGGCAGTAATAATATCAGTGCTATACCGACTACTATTCTAGTCACAAGCTGGTGTTCTTGCCCTTGCTAGTTTGGTAATGACTTGCAAAGTTGAAAGTTTGCATCTCCTGAGAATCCATGGCATTAGATATTTCTTTTTGACCTACAATAAAACATCGAAAAACTGTCAGTATAATAACAGATATAAAACTATTCGTAAATACAGTTTATGCATTACAAGGAGGGTTTTTTTTTGTACTTGTAATAGTCATTTTCATCTCAATATATTAAACTCTCTAATCTCCTACAGTATATAGCTTTAAAGTATTGAGTGTCAGTGCTTTTATCAGGCAACTTGGTCCGTAACAAAATAAGATATATTATTGCATTCAAGGCTCAGAAAAAAGGTTGGTAATTGATCATTTCAAATCCAAGTAATTCTAATTTCTCTGCTTGTCTACGGATATATCAGGAGAATTACTCAAGAGCGAGTCTCACTAGCACTTCTTCACTTGTCTACAATTCCAGATCTCAGCAATGGCCCTACATGACAACGTGGAAGTAATATTATCCGAAATAGGGTTTGGGAGATGGTATGGCCTCGTCCTTTCTTTCTGCGTCTTGGGTAACTTAGAAACTCTTATTATTTCAATTATTTATTTGTACCACATTATTATTATTATTATTATTATTATTATTATTATTATTATTATATTATTATTATTATTATTATTATTATTATTATTATTATTATTATTATTAGTAGTAGTAGTAGTAGTAGTAGTAGTAGTAGTAGTAGTAGTAGTAGTAGTAGTAGTAGTAGTAGTAGTAGTAGTATTACAGAATGAAACAAAACTGAAATTAAATAACAGTGAATTGCATCATTAAACTTGCTGACAGCTATCTCGGCTTTATTAAGGTTTAATTCGTTAAACACACACACACACACATGCCAGAGAGAAATGGTTCGATAATGGGTGTAAAAGAGCTAAGGAGTGGAGAGACAAATGCTGGAAAAGGTATAGGAGGAGAAAAAACATAAATGCCTGGCAAACCTACAAAAGAGCAAGAAATGACTACCTAAGTAAAAGGAAAGAGGCAGAGAGAGTCTATGAGAGGGACATCACCAGGAAGGCTAAAGAAAATCCCAAGCTTTTCCACAGCTTTATCAGAGGAAAACTGAAGGTAAAAGAACAGGTTTTAAGGCTAAAGAGAGCGGATGGAAGCGTCACTGAGACGGATGAAGAGATCTGCAAAGAATTGAACAAGGAGTTTCAGTCAGTATTTACAGTAGAAAATACCCCACCCCCTCAGATTGCAGTGATAGAAGCTCAAGGGCCGGTATTTGAGAACATCAACCTTACAGCCACAGAGGTATGCAAAGCGCTGATGTATTTAGATGTTCATAAAGCTACAGGTCCCGATGACATATCCCCTCATGTGCTTAAAAAATGCGCAAACACAATATCAGTGGCACTAAGTATCATATTTAAGGAGTCACTGGAGTCGGGGGAGATTCCAAGATGCTGGAAACAAGCAAATGTGATACCTATCTTCAAAAAGGGAAGGAGGGATACGGCTCTGAACTATAGACCAGTTTCCTTGATCAGCATAGTTTGCAAAGTTATGGAGAAACTACTAAGGAAACATATCTCTCTTCACTTGGAATCCTTCAACTTTTTGTCAGTGAGGCAACATGGCTTCAGAGAAGGTACATCAACAGTAACAAACTTATTAGAATTTTATGATGAGGTAAGCCAAATCTTACAGGAAAGAGAGGGCTGGGCAGATTGCATATTCCTAGACTTCCAGAAAGCGTTTGACACTGTTCCACATGGGAGACTTATTAGGAAGCTGCAATCAATGGCTAGAATAGGTGGAAATGTTTTGGAATGGATAAAAACTTACTTAGAAGGAAGGGAACAGAGGGTTAGAGTAAGACACTCAGTGTCTGAATGGAGAAGAGTTAATAGTGGAGTTCCACAGGGTTCAGTTTTAGGGCCACTTTTGTTCCTTGTATATGTAAGTGACCTACCAGAGTCTGTAAATTCATTCATGAATATGTTTGCAGATGATGCAAAGATTGTGAAGAAAGTAAAAAACGAGAACAATGGTAGAGAACTTCAGGAGGATCTAAATAATCTGCATGAGTGGTCAGAAAAGTGGCTAATGAAATTCAATACTTCAAAATGTAAGGTAATGAGAATTGGTACAAGTGCAAGAAGGCCCAAGCTTGACTACTCGGTGGCTGGAGTACAACTTCAAAAGACAGAAAATGAGAGAGATCTAGGAGTAAACATACTGGCAGATTTGTCTCCAGAAATACATATAAATGGCATAGTAAGGGCAGCATATGCATTCTTATCAAATGTAAGGGTAGCCTTCAGGCACATGGATAAGGAAATGTTCAGAAATATTTATGTAACCTATGTGAGGCCAAAACTCGAATATGCAGCCCCCTTTTGGAATCTGCACTTGAAAAAGCACATAGCTAAGCTTGAAAAAGTTTAAAGACATGCCACGAAACTGGTGCCAGAAATACGCAATCTCAGTTATGATGAGAGGCTGAGGGAATTAGACTTACCATCACTCGAAGCTAGAAGATTGAGGGGGGATATGGTGACAGTCTTTAAATTCCTTCATGGTTATGATAGAGTGGATAGGGATCGATATTTTGATATGGCTGGCTCTAGAACTAGAGGTCATAGTTTGAAGCTTGGTAAGAAAACTTCTTCGCAGGATGTAAGGAAATACTTTTTCAGTGTAAGAGTAGTTGATAATTGGAATTGGCTAAGCGAGGAGGTAGTTAATGCTATCTCAATCCATAGTTTTAAGGACAGGTATGATAAGTATCACTAAGTATAAAATGGAACCGATGAGGAGACGGGAAGATACGAGCTTTGGGCTCTTTCCCGTAAACACAATTAGGTCATCACAATTAGGTAATCACACACACACACACACACACACACACACACACACACACACACACACACACACACACATATCTCTGGGTCCTCTGTACTTTGACTGTTTTTTTCTGTTTGTCGTTTTCCTTTGTGTGACATTACCTCACATGTGCCTTGTCCTTGACCTTTTTCTTTTCTTTCGTCTTGGTATTTTCTCGTGCCAGGACCTTTATTGATGAGGGCAGTTTCTGCCTGTCTCGGTGTCAAACTCATAATATATATATATATATATATATATATATATATATATATATATAGTAGTGATAGTAGTAGTATGGATATATATATGATATATATTATATATATATATAATATTATATATATATATATATATATATATATATATATATATAATATATATATATATATATATATATAGATAGATAGATAGATAGATATGTGTATATATATGTATATACTATATATATATATATATATATATATATATATATATATATATATATATATATATATATATATATATATATATATATATCCCCCCTATATATATATATATATATATATATATATATATATATATATATATATATATATATATATATATATATATATGTGTGTGTGTGTGTGTGTGTGTGTGTGTGTGTGTGTGTGTGTGAGTGAGTGGTGTATATATATATATATATATATATATATATATATATATATATATATATATATATATATATGTATATATATATATATATATATATATATATATATATATATATGTATATATATATATATATATATATATATATATATATATATATATATATATATACACACACACACACACATTAATTATCCTTATCTTACGGCTATTCTGGATTCTCTCTCTCTCTTCGCTGTAAGATATCTTCCCTTTCTCTTTTCTATCGCTACTACTTCCATCGCTGCTCTGATGAGGTGGCGAGTTGCATCCCTCCCCCACTGCCGAGGCCGCGTAACAATCGCCAAGTGGCCTCATCTCACAGGTACTGAGTGGAGATTTGTAGCTCGCGGATTGGTCGGTGCAGAGACTGCTTCTTCCCATCTACCTCCAGACATTGGAACTCTCTTTCTCCTTCTGTCTTTTCTAATTCTCATGACCTATCATCCTTCAAAAAAGCAGATCTATTGTCATCCCTGGGCCTAGTTCTCCATACCTCTGGGTTCTCTGTACTTTGGCTGTTTTGCTGTCTGTCGTTTTCCTTTGTGTGACATTGCCTCATCTTTGCCTTGTCCTTTACCTTTTTCTTTTCCTTCGTCTCGGTATTTTCTCTTTTATTGATGAGGGCAGTTTTTGCCTGTCCCGGTGTCACACTTATAAATATAGTATATATATAAAAGTGAATCAAGCTTTCATCAATTCCTGATCACCTATTCAGGCGCCGAAGTCGACGTTGTCTCTGTTTTTATTAAATTTCTTGAGTAAACTTCAGGCTTTTAAGAGCAAGTTATCTTTTGGCACCTCCCATCACTGATGTATTTATCATCGATGAGTCCCTAGGGGTGTCTTCCAGTGTTTGATGCCTTTTAGTAGTCCTTGAGATGATAACCCTACTTTATTAGATGTAATTTATTGATAATTCGGGGGCTTCATCCTGGGTAGGTATGTATCCCCAGATGCCCATCACCATCATCCTGATCATTAGCATAAGTTCCATCCTTATTTTGCCAAATAACTTTAAATCTTATTTCATTTATGATTTTTCAGTATGTTCAATGTTCACAGTTTAGGATTACCTTTTTTTTTTTTTTTACTGACTACTCTTATAAAATTTTAGTTATTCTTTTAGAAACAAAATTGCAGCTATTAAAGTTAATCCAGTTCTATGGACTGCCAGCATGACTGGCAACACCAATAATTTGCAACTTGTTGGTACAGGTATCTACATGTTCTGTAATTCTGGTTTCGAAACGCAGACTTGTGTCTCCTACATAAACCTGGGAATAATAGTAAACAAGTTATTCTATCAAGTCCCACAATGCGTTTTTTTTTTAATTCTTTCCCTTATAGTAATAGGACATTTAAAACGACACTCTTTTCAATATAAAGGAAATACGGAAGAGTAAGAATAATTTTCTTTGGATTTCTTGTGCCTTTGGAGCAGATCATTAAATATCCTACTCGTGTTCCCAATAACCACGACAAAGCAGGTAACACTCTTGACCTATTCTTTACTTCTAATCCTACAAACTATTCATATTCTGTGCTTTCCATTTTTGGTAACTCTGATCACTCATTTGATGTCAATCTCTCCCATCTTCACTTTCCCTCTAACAATTCCTCCTAATCAGTGTCGTCTTTGGCACTTTGAGCGTACCCAATGTGATGATTGCGTAGCTTTCTCTTTGATTTTCCATGGGATGACTACTTTTTTCGGACCCGCATCCTTGATCAGGTAGCCCTAAAAGTTGCTGAGATCATAACAATGGAAATGGAGACATTCATCCTCTCCTCAATCATAACTTTCTCTCCACCTAAACCTTGACTTCACCATGCCTACCCCATGGCTATTCTGGCCAGGGAACAAGTATACATGTTGTACAGAGCTTCTCCTTCTGATTTAACTCACTCTGCTTTTAATACAGCTAGGAATCGCTGTACTCCTCAGATTCGAAAGTTTAAAGCTACCTTTTTAAGAAGGAAAGTTGATGGCATAGACCCTACTCCCATTTATAAATGTTTTTCATCCTTGGTCAAAAACCTCTCCAAAAACTTCTGTACCCCAAACTTTTCCCCTCTTATTCGTTCTGATATTTCTATAGCTTGTTCTCCCACTGACATAGCCACTCTCTTTGGCTCACACTTTTCTAAAAACTCTTCAGTAACCGATTCCTGCATACCTGTCCCTCACACTTTACCCCCCCTCTAACCCTATGCCTTCACCTATTCATTATTCAAGCAAGGTCTGTAAAGTTCTTCGCTCTTAAAAACGAGCAAGGTATCCCTACAATTTTCCTTAAGAAGATTGCAGAAAATCTGGCATCCGTGATTTGCTGTCTTTTCACCACATTCTCTCAACTGTATCTATCCTTCCTCTCTGAAGCACGCTCTAGTTCATCTTGTTCCTAAGAAGGATGACCATTAATTTCCTTCCAACTACCAATCAATTGCTCTACCCTCTGTTATTGCTAAATTATTCGAACTTTGCTCAATTTTCACTTTCTGAAACATCCTGAATCTAACTTGCTTATTTCTGATCACCAGTACGGTTTCTCTCTGCTTTCTGATTTCCAGATCTCTTTCTGACCGTTTCATATCTCTGGTTATTGACGGTGCAACATCTAGTTCTGCTCTTTCGCCTACTATTCTCCTTTTCTTCATAAAAAAAATCTCCTTTAGTCCCATCCTCCTCTCTTCTCCACACTTCTGCCGATGATTCTATCCTTCATCTTCCTCCTGCCTTCTCTTCACAAGCTTCATCTGATTCTCATAATCAGTTCTTCTTCAACTCTCAACTCTGATTTCCAGAGAGAATCTGAATGGGGCAGCACATTTATTTTTTAAATATAATGCCTCCTAGACTCTGTATTTGGCTATCTCCTTATCTTGTTCTCCTCCAGGTTGCCCTATTGTCTTCGAAATTAACGAAATTTACCCTCTTATTTCTATGAAAATATTAGGACTCCAGATAGCCTCAAACTTATCATGGATGAGTCACATAATCCAAATTTCTAAATCTTCGTCTAAAAACTTGGGGGTTCTGTTTCGTTTTAGTCATTACTTTTCCTCTTTTCAATTACTTAAAATTCATAGAGGTCTTATCCATCCCTGCATAGAAGACTGCTAGCCCATCTGGGATGCTTCTTCATATATTTATCTTCTTGAGAGGGTTGAATCATTTTTTTGCATGAGTGTGACACCAGGACAGGCAAAGAAAAAAAAACTAGAGATATGGCAGGATTAGGTTCTGAGATGATGATAGATATTGTTTTTTGGAGGAAGAGAGCTTATAAGAATTAGAAAAGACAGAAGGAGCAAGAGAGTTCCAGAGTCTGAAGCCAGATGGGAAGAAGTAGTCGCTGCACCGACCAATCTGCGAGCTACAAATCTCCACACAGTACCTGTGAGACAAGGCTACTTGGTGAGTGTTGTCCGGCCTCAGCAGCGTTGGAGGGATGCAACTTGCCAACTCATCAAAGCAGCGATGGAAAGCGATAGAAAAGAGCAATGGATGATACCTTACTGCAAAGAGAAAGAGAATCCAGATTATAAGTAACAGAAGGGTCATTTATGAATCTGACTGCCTTAGATTCAACCCTATCAAGAGATAAGTATAAAAAGAAGCACCCCAGATTTGCGAGCAGTATTCTAAGCAGGTAAGGCAATTACCTTTATAGATTTTATGTAACTGTAATGAGTTAAAGTAATGGCGAAAACGAAAACAAACCCCCAATTTTTTTAATGTTGATTTAGACATTTGAATTATGTGATTCCTCCAAGATAAATTAGAGACTATATGGATTCTTAATATATTAATAGAAATAAAGGTAAATTTCGTTAGTTTCGAAGACGATAGGGGTATCAGGAGGAGAAAGAGATAAAGAGACAGCTAGAAACTGTGTCTTGGAGGCATGTTTAATAATTTGCTCCAGATCGTGAGTAATAGAGAGAGCAAGGGCCTCACTTCCACCCACATCAGTGTGAGAAAAATTAAGCCATTCACTGTGATGTACTTTGAAGTCTCCAATATAGAGAACTTCGGCATGTGGGTGAGTAAAAAGCAAGGACTCATGGCAAGAGGACAGATGTTCAAAGAAAGACACAAAGTCAGTGGAGTTTGTAGAACAGTAGCAGAAGCTAATGAATATAGTAGTAGTGGCGAGATAGATATTTAGCCAGAGAACATCAAAGTCAGGAGATACAAGGTCAATGAGCCTTGCAATATTAGTGTTAGTGTTGCAGTTGGCACAGACCCTACATTTGGAACGAAAACGAGAATACAGGTTATAGTAAGATTTGAAATGGATCAACGGAAGCATGGTTAGACAGCTGGGTGTCAGAGAGATGGAGGGGGTCAGGAAGGGAAGTACCCAAGTGCTGTTCCACAGACGAAATATTAGAGTTCAAGCCAGGAGGTGCAAGGTTAAAGGCAGAACCATTACTACCACAAAGCATATCTACCCTCACGTCAGTACTGGAGTCAACGAGTTCCCCAGAGATTCTTAGCTAAAGATAGGTGCTCTTACACAATAATTATTAATTCTAGAATACTTTCTGTTGGAATTGGGGTGGGAATGGTCCCCCTTCTCTTTAGATTCTAAGAAACTCCAGGATTAGGAAGAGGGGAACATTAGTGATTGAAATGCCTATGTCAACACTTACCACTGGTCCCACAAAACCCATGTCAGCTCTTCTAACCCTTAAAATAAAATCTTCAGTATGTTAAAAGTGAGCTTTACATAGTACCCCTATATATTCAACCATAACAGATACCAATAAATTGGACAGATTGTTCTGAGGGCTTTTTCTACCAGATACTATGGGTCTGAGGAGACAGCCCTCTTTATGAACATGCGGGGAAATTGAGATGTTAAAAGTATTGATTTTTTTTTTCATTTTTACAGGATACTCTTTATGTCCAGTTCAGCAATTGGGCTCTGCTCTTCTTTGCGCTCCTGTACCATTCCGCTGTTCTACTTTAGAAGAAATTCATGTAGTCAATTCAACTAATATCTCTAGGTAAGGGGAGCTTCTCTGTGTGCGTGTCGCACTCTCTCTCTCTCTCTCTCTCTCTCTCTCTCTCTCTCTCTCTCTCTCTCTCTCTCTCTCTCTCTCTCTCTCCTCTCTCTCTCTCTCTCTCTCTCTCTCTCTCTCTCTCTCTCTCTCTCTCTTTCTCTCTCTGTCTATCTATCTATCTATCTATCTATCTCCACCTATCTATCTATCTATCTATTTATCTATCAATCTATCTATCTATCTATCTACCTATCTATCTATCTCTCTATCTATCTATCTATCTATCTATCTATATATGTATATATATATATATATATATATATATATATATATATATATATATATATATATATATATATATATATATATATATATATATATAATTTTTAAATAGCTCCAAATTGGTATAACGACACAAACCATTTAAAAATTATCTCTTACCAAAATAGGTAATACAAATTAAACAATATTTAACAACTTGTGTGCCTAAATATATCCGCAGTTTCCTCTATGTAAGTCAAGAACAAAGAGTCGAAAGCAATTACTTTACAAGCAAATGCCTGGCTGAAGACTACCTTGTAAATACTGAAAATGTTTCGGTAGCAAAGATCGAGATTGGTGCCAAAGAATACATCACGAACCTGCCATCTTGTCCAGTTGTGGAATATGACACCTCAGATTTTCAGTCTACAGTTATAACTGAGGTGAGAGTAGCATCCGACATAAAATATTGATCCCTTAGCACTGCTATATTATACATTATTAATATACAAGATCTGGAATTTAAAATGTCTAAATATAAACACGAAAACTTGCTTGTTACTTCATATGTATAAATTCACCTTTCTTCTTGTTATGGTTTCACCCCTTTAATTGCACAGTGGCATTTGATATGTGAGAGATCTACATTGAGACCACTATTCCAAATGATATATGCCATTGGTGTTATTATTGGCTGTGCCATCTGTGGGCAGCTCAGTGACTGGTAAGAATCCTAAGTGCATAAACTTTCATGTGAAAATAATGGATTGATGCAATGTTAGTCTGTAATATTGAGATTTGCATAAAACTTAGCAATCTGCACTGTTCTGTGTTCAAATCTCCTTCTTCTCGATATTTAGATAAAACGTCACTCCAGTCATAGCTTCACATTCTATCTGGTTATCTGCATTGAATAAAAACTGTGAGATCTGTATCTGGAGCTACTATTTATTGAAAAAAAAATAATTCACATATAATATAATTTCTATTTCTAATAGCAATGAGTCTCTTACTTTCCTCTTCTAATATCTTATTCTTCTGCATCTGAAGGTTAGGTCGGAAAAGAATCATACAAATGGCTTTATTACTACTTATAACGGGCGTGGTAGCCGCGAGTCTTGTACCTTGGTATACAGTTATGCTTTGTATGAGAGCCCTCACTGGGATGAGTACTATTCTGCTAATTTTCCCGTCATATACACTAGGTAAGTGTCTAGACAGTTAGCCAAATGTGATATTACAGAAGAACCAATTAAAATACTTTGGGTTCACAAGATACAATTGTTAGCTTTAATGACAATGCATTGATAATCAAGATACAATCAGCAGATATTGCTCTTAACTCTCTCAATCAGCATATGTAACTGAACTCTTTATACAATTATATTTATACATCTACATACATACATATTCATGGCTTCATTCAACCTTGTAAGGGGAGTACCCGACCCAAGAAACACGCTTGTACCATTATCCACACATACCTCAACTACTTCTCTTAACTCCTTGGGGATAAAGGGTAGCCACATATCCCCCCTACTACCCAGCTTGGGTCACTTACAAGGTAGGTGGGCAAGTATATTCTACAGTAAGGTCAGACAGCCGCAGCTGGTTTACTCTCACCGCTTCATCACATGGCAATTTTCCTCACACCAACCATCACAGTTCGATTCATTAGTAGGTGCAAGGAATACCTTAGGCCCGTGTCATCTATACAGAATCTTTCTCCACTCATTCCTATCTCTGTCACGCTCTCTTCACTGCTCCACTGACAATCTACGTGCATCCAATGCCCTTTTCACGCCATCCATCCATGTAATTCTAGGTCTTCCTATTGGCAGAACTCCAACCACTTCTGCACTCCACATTCTCTTTGTTATTCTTTCCTCAATCACCCTTTCCATGTGTCCAAACCAACTTAACATTCTTTGATCTAACCTATCCGACAGCTTCCTTTAAACACCCATTCTCTGCCTGACCTCCCCATTTCTCACTAGTTACAACAATCATACTTCTCAAACACCTCATCTCCAATACATTCAACCTGGGTTTTTTTTATCCTCTCTTGCATTCCATTTCTCTGTTCCATGCAATGCTGTCAGCACAATCACACTTTCATATATCCTGGCTAGTACAGTGGTAAAGCGCTGGCTTCGCATTCACGAGGTTGAAAGATCGGTTCCCGTCCAAGACCGAGAGTTTAAGCTGTTTACTGGCAGGAACTGCTGTGGTTGGGCACCACAGTGGTGGGTTGGGGCTTACCCTGGCTGACGAATACCCATTGTATTGAAATGGAAATAAAGTTTGTTTGTTTGTTTGTTTTGTTTCTCTTTGCATTCATTCCCACATATCAATTTATCATTACACTTTTCAACCCACCTAGACATTTACTTGCTTCATTCACTCTATGACTTACCTCTGCATCCAATCGTCCATTCCTTGATGCTCGCGACCCAAGATACTTAACCCTTTCGTGCACCATAAGTGAATTCCTCTCTCTGGCCAGCAGTTTTTTAGCACGTCAAATTTATCTTGTTTCTTAGCTATTTTCTTCCCCCAAACCTACAATTATCATTATAGATAGTATATCAATGACTTCGTTATGTGTTGTAGTTGTTCATGAATCATTAAAAAAAAGAGAAACAATAATTCATACGACCGTTTGTGGACAAGGAAAGTAAAGTGCACATAAAGAGATGTGCGGCCTGAGTGATGAGTGAGGGAGACAGAAACTGCCTTCGTTTTATGCCTCGCCCTTAAAGTAGCTTTAGTGGAGAGGGCTGCTAATTAGTTAATTCGGTAGAGAGTGAGAAAACTTAAGCTCAACCAAAAAATGACGCCATTAGTGTAAATGTAACTACTTTAAAATAATATTTTTGTTTAAATGGACGCCCATGGCGTCACGGTGCACTTAGACCCTAAAAACTTATACACGCCATTAGCGTCATCGTGCCAGAGAGGGTACAAACTTCAACTTCTTCAGCCAACTCCCAATTCACTCCTACATTCAATCTACTAACATTTACACTCCTCATGCATCTCAAGGCTTTACTTTTACCAATTTTCACTCGCAACTTCCTTCTTTCACACACTCTAACATAGTCACCAAATGCTTCAGTTCATTCTCAGTATCAGCCACCAGTGCTGTGTCATCTGCGAATAGCATATAATTCAACTTCCACAACGTTCCACACTCACCCACTAATTCCAAGCCTCTGTCTAATACTCTTTCATTAACTTCCCTTACCACTCCATCCATAATATACACATTCAACAACCATGACGACAGTACACAACCTTGACAAAACCCTACATTCACCTCAAACCAATCACTCATACCATTCCCGACTCTCACACATGTAAGAACTCTTCACCACATTCAACAAACTTCCACTTTTTGCATACAATTACAACACACCACAATGGTCCCTCTCTATCAGTCATGTCATACACTCTCTCTAAATCCATAAAGGCCCAAAAAGTGTCCCTACCTTTCTCCAAGTATTTCTCACACACCTTCTTACCACAAACACCTGATCCACACATCCTCTTTCTCTCCTGAACCCACACTGTTCTTTCCCATTCAGTTTCTCAGTACCTTTCCTAATTCTATCGATTACCACTCTTCCATATACCTAACCACCTACACTCAACAAACTAATTCTTCTAAAACCACTACACTCATACTTATCTCCTTTCTCTTTATAAAGTGGAACTACACATGCACTCCTCCAATCTACTGGGACCTTCCTTTCATAAACATGCATTTAACAACCTAACCATCCATTCCACTCGTGCCTCCCCACCTTTCAACATGACACCCATCTAAACCTGGTGTTTATGTGCTTGCATTGCTCTCATTGCCAAATGAACCTCCTCTTTTGTTATTTCTCTATCAGTCTCATCACCCAACATTGGCATTCTCCATTCATTTCCAAATTTATACAAGAGTAAATTGATTTCTACTTTAACAGTTGCAATTTTTCTCATTTAATTTTTCCATATTTTTTACTATACTGGACTCATTATCATTAATATAATTTAATGTCCTTGTTCTCAAAACTTTGCATAGTTATTACTTCATACATTATTAAGTTCATGCACAGTATAAGGGTTAATGGAAGTAGGTTATGTTCATTTTCTGTTACCCATCTTTGCAATATATATATATATATATATATATATATATATATATATATATATATATATATATATATATATATATATATATATATATATATATATATATATATATATATATATATATATATATATATATATATATATATATCTGTTATATTAGATAATTTTTTAAACTCTCATTACTATGAATTCTCCAGAAATGCTTTCTGAGATCTTCAAGCAACATTACTGCCGTCTGAGGCATCTTATTCTTTAAGTTGGCAGGAATATAACAATTAATGATATATGGTGTGTATGACGTACATGTAAAGTACGTGTGGATATCAAAAAAGGAAAATGGCTTTCTCCCACTGAAACATATACAGTATTCGTTTAATAATCTACACAGCAGGTATTATGAAACGCTAGGAATAAAAGCTTTCAGTTACTAAATAATCTAAATAATCATAGAAAAATTCTTTAACAAATAGAGAAAAATTGAATGGGAGAACTGCAAATACTAAAATAAAGATTGCATTTATTAATATATATATATATATATATATATATATATATATATATATATATATATATATATATATATATATATATATATATTATATATATATAAGAGAGAGAGAGAGAGAGAGAGAGAGAGAGAGAGAGAGAGAGAGAGAGAGAGAGAGAGAGAGAGAGAGAGAGATCTTAGTTTAACAGCTAACGAGCTTTTTTTTCTCTTCATCTCCTCAGTTTCAGAGATATCACCTCCTAATCTTCGCACATCAAGTTCAATACTTCCAGGGATTGCATATTTTGTGGCCATGAGTTTGTTTGGAGGAGTTGCTTATCTCTTTCCAGTATGGAGGCACCTCTTGTTGATGTTTAATTCTCCACTTTTGTTGATGATTCCTATGGGTTTGTGAGTTGTTCGTAGTATTGAATTTCCATCAAAGTCCTTTTAAACAATCGTTTCTGTTTTTGCTCTCTCTAAATAAACATATCAGTCAAGTGAGCGGACTGTATTCCAGTATGTATTCTTTGTAAACAGTGATACACAGATTATTTCACTGTAAGCATGCTGTTACTAATTAAGTAAAAGCCAGTAACTAAAACATTACGGATATATGAAAAACACCAACTTGAATCTTATAATGCTCACCATTATATATATACTCTGATATGTTAAATTTCTTTCACTCTGTCCTATAGAGTTATCACAGAGTCTCCAAGGTGGCTTATACAAAATGGAAGGGAAGACGAGGGTGTGAACATTTTAAGACAAGCAGCTTCTCAAAACGGTGTCGTGCTTAGTGCATCTACGAGTTTATTACTTGAGAAATTGAGCAAGGTAATGTTGAACAAAATAGCCCAGTCTTCACTGTATTTAAATGAATATGTACTGTTTAGTATCAATGGCTATACTTCAGCAAAGATATAAACACTCTCCTGCTAAATAAAGTATCTCTGTTCCAGACTAGCAAAGACAATAAGGAGGCAAGGGAGAAGAATTTCTCTGAAGGGAATCAGAACACCCTTCAAATGCTAAAGGCTGGTTTCTCTGCTCCTGGGATGAGAACCATTCTATTGGTAATGCCTGTTCTCTGGATCTTGAAGAGAGCTCTCTACGTAGGCATAGCCCTGAATGCTAACAATTTTGCAAGGTTCTCTCCTAGTTCATAAACCATATTACATCAATAAATGAAGTGTTTTCATTTTACTGCTGTTCATATACAAGAGTATGCAATTTTTCAATAAACCCATTGCTATAATATTACTTACATTTTCTCCTTTCATCGCAGAGGAGCTTGTACTATGCACAATATCAATTATATTTTATTTCAGTTCCAATCCTTTCCAATATATTACCATCTCTGGAGCTATGGGTTTGGTAGCTTTAATTGTTTCGACCCCTATCTCTCTGAAACTTACCAGAAAAGCATTCACTGGAGGAGGTCTTGCCTTAGGTGGCATCCTTTTACTGCTGGAACTAGCCGTTCCTTCAGGTTGGTTTAGATTTTACAGTTATACTGAGAAGTCCTATAACAGTCTCTCATAACATGCCTCTACAACTTTCTGAAAATGCACACGTGCATAAAGCACAAAGAATCTAGCACAGTCACTTATCTAAATTATTCCTGAATTAGATATAATGCTCAAATATCTTTAGTTATATATGTCTGCTTAAAGTATTTGCAAACTGTTCTTTTTCTTGATTGCAGTGTATTGGTGGATCAAATGGGTCTTGGTCATGGTATCATTCTGTCTAGTTGCTGGCGCCTTTCAAGTAAGGCACAATAGTAAATTGCAGCCTTATTCCACTCCGTAATATATGTTCTCTCATCATGATTTGATACATTCCTGGATAGATTGTCAATTAACTTCCCTTGAAAATGAAAGAAGCTTTAGTAAACATTACAGTAAAAGTAATATTTCTATTTCAGATAAACTACATATATGGGAATGAACTGTTTCCAACTGTTTTTAGAGCACGAGGGTTCTCTTTGATGAACTGCATCGCTTCTGCAGGAGAAATGGGCATTCCTTTGGTCACTGATCTTATTGTTAGTTTTATTTTTTTTTTTACCTTCTATGTCACAATTAGGCCTCAATAATATGGGGGTGGACTGAGGGCTTGGAGCAGAAAGATTAAGTTTGAATGCCCTTCCTAATGATCCACGACAATATTGAACCCGCACGGATCAGGCTTGTCATTTCCTGACTCGCATGCACTACCACTGAGCAAGTGTTGTGTAATTACCTTATTGTGCTGGCCTAATTGTGCTTAAGGGACAGAATTCTACGCTCGTAACTCCCTGTCTCCTGATCTAGTTCTAAAGCCACCCTATCAAAACCTGTATTTACCTAATTGTATTTACCTAATTGTGTTTACGGGAAAGAGCCTAAAGCTCGTATCTTCCCGTCTCCTCATCGGCATTAACTACCTCCTCGCTTAGCCAATTCCAATTATCAACTACTCTTACACTGAAAAAGTACTTCCTTACATCCTGCAGAGAAGTTTTCTTACAAGCTTCAAACTATGACCTCTGGTTCCAGAGCCAGCCATATCAAAATATCGATCCCTATCCACTCTATCATAACCATGAAGGAATTTAAAGACTGTCACCTTATCCCCCCTCAATCTTCTAGCTTCGAGTGATGGTGAGTCTAATTCCCTCAGCCTCTCATCATAACTGAGATTGCGTAATTCTGGCACCAGTTTCGTGGCATGTCTTTGAACTTTTTCAAGCTTAGCTATGTGCTTTTTCAAGTGTGGATCCCAAAAGGGGGCTGCATATTCGAGTTTTGGCCACACATAGGTTACATAAGTATTTCTGAACATTTCCTTGTCCATGAGCCTGAAGGCTACCCTTACATTTGATAAGAATGCATATGCTGCCCTTACTATGCCATTTATATGCATTTCTGGAGACAAATCTGCCAGTATGTTCACACCTAGATCTCTCTCATTTTCTGTCTCTTAAAGTTGTACTCCAGCCACCGAGTAGTCAAGCTTGGGCCTTCTTGCACTTGTACTCATTCTCATTACCTTACATATTGAAGTATTGAATTTCATTAGCCACTTTTCTGATCACTCATGCAGACTATTTAGATCCTCCTGAAGAACTCTACCAGTGTTCTCGTTTTTTACTTTCTTCACAATCTTTGCATGTGAGCAAGCTTGTGAGAGTGAGTGAGTGTGCATATATATATATATATATATATATATATATATATATATATATATATATATATATATATATATATATATATATATATATAGATAGATAGATAGATAGATAGATAGATAGATAGATAGAATAGATAGATAGATATTTCTTATGAATTACGAAGAAACTAATTAATTATTACCTTTTATCAGACTTGACATGAGAGGAAGTTTTTAGTAAGAGAGCTAAATATTTTGAAAATGAGATAAGGAGAATATTATGAGTACGGAATTGGAAGAGCCACGCTTTAACTTTTAATTACTTTCAAGTCCAGATATATGAAGAAAACAGAAGAAAAAATATTCAATTTTAATATCATCTGGACTTTATTATAATTTTTTTTTTTTTTAATTGGACAGGTCCAGTACTATTGGTGGGCTCCCAGCGTTACTTTTGGTTGCATGGGCATACTTGCCAGCCTACTTCTACTTTTTCTACCTGAGACTAAGGACAGACCAATGCCCGAAACCCTTCAGGATGTGGAGGAAAGATATAAAAACAACTCCTTACCGGCTCTGCAGAAGGACTTACATCCGTGCTAATTATAAAAAAAAAAAAGCAGCTTCCTTCCCAGTCTGATGGAAGGAGGATAACGTGCGTTACTTAAAAACACTTATTATTTCCATCGAATAATAATACCTTTTGCCATGTTACTTAATAAATTCTAAGATAACATAGGAAAACAATGTCTTATTAGTTCATACTTTAAGTTTAATCTATTGTTCATTTGCCTGGTGGTGGAAATTCGCTTAACGAAATTAAAAAGACACGACTGAAGAATGACCTAGTATTGAAATAAGGTCATAACGACATCATATTGATTACCTAAGTACGGCAGAATATAATTATCAGCAGACTGAAAACATCTCAGAATATTTTCTTAGCTCAAACAGTATTTCAAAGTTCCCCATGAAATGATCACCAATCATTCCTTGTTTTTGTTAGGCAACTTACTCTCAAGAGGGTGTACTTTCTGTGCAAAAAACTATAGTATTAAGAACTCAAAATACAGAACGATTCTACCAAGAAATAGTATTTACTTACTTGCATATTTTTTTATGAGTGACAATGGGACGGGCTAAGAAAAATGTCTTCCTCGGGCCCAAACACCAAGAAGAAAGGAAGCAAGGGGAGACACAGATAGGTATTTTTGTGACGAGTTAAATGTGAAGTGATAATAAGAGATGCATAAAGAATATGCCAGATTATATGGTGTAGAGCTGTTCTGGCCAGACCTATTTACGTAAAAAAGATCTTCAGCTATAGGACTGCAACGGGCGGCTGGTGTTATCAACAAACCAACTACTATATAATTTACCTAATACTGCACATAGGAAGGAGACCTATGTTTGTAACTCCTCGTGTACAGGTTCGATTCATTTTATAATCACTAATACTTATACCTAGCAAACTTGCTTGCAGGTGTGAACAAAGCACTTAAGAGTACTGAAGACAAGGATCCCTGAACTGAACGTGTTATAGTCTTTGAGAAATATATTGAACAATAAGGGATATTCGTG